>OV815997.1:13334958-13561535 GCA_929113495.1 Andrena minutula | reverse complement strand
ACTAAAAATCATAAAAAAATACAATGAAATTTAATTTAATTTCACCAAAAATTCATCAATTTCAGCTCCGCCTACTAAAAGTCTTATGAAAATCCGAAGGAATCGAAGTGAATATCAACTAAATTTACTAAAATTCTGCATCTGTAACTAAAAATCATAAAAAAATCAAAAAGATTTAATTTAATTTCACCAAAATTTTTTCAATTCCAGTTCCTCCTCCTAAAAATCTTAAGAAAATCCAGAAGAATCGAAGTTTATTTCAACAAAATTTACTCAAATTCAGCACCTTTCACTAAAAATCATAAAAGAATGCAAAGAAATTAAATTTAATTTCACCATAATTTCATCAATTTCAGCTCCCTCTACTAAAAATTTTATGAAAATCCACAGGAATCGAGGTGAATATCAACTAAATTTATTCAAATTCTGCACCTGTAAGTAAAAATCATAAAATAATTCAAAAAGATTTAATTTAATTTCACCAAAATTTTTTCAATTTCAGCTCCTTCTACTAAAAATCTTATGAAAATCCAAAGGAATCGAAGTGAATATCAACTAAATTTACTAAAATTCTGCATCTGTAACTAAAAATCATAAAAAAATTCAAAAAGATTTAGTTTAATTTCACCAACATTTTTTCAATTTCAGTTCCTCCTCCTAAAAATCTTAAGAAAATCCAAAAGAATCGAAGTGAATATCAACTAAATCTACTAAAATTCTGCATCTGTAACTAAAAATCATAAAAAAATCAAAAAGATTTAATTTAATTTCACCAAAATTTTTTCAATTTCAGCTCCTTCTACTAAAAATCTTATGAAAATCCAATGGAATCGAAGTGAATATCAACTAAATTTACTAAAATTCTGCATCTGTAACTAAAAATCATAAAAAAATTCAAAAAGATTTAGTTTAATTTCACCAACATTTTTTCAATTTCAGTTCCTCCTCCTAAAAATCTTAAGAAAATCCAAAAGAATCGAAGTGAATATCAACTAAATCTACTAAAATTCTGCATCTGTAACTAAAAATCATAAAAAAATCAAAAAGATTTAATTTAATTTCACCAAAATTTTTTCAATTTCAGCTCCTTCTACTAAAAATCTTATGAAAATCCAAAAGAATCGAAGTGAATATCAACTAAATTTACTCAAATTCTGCATCTGTAACTAAAAATCATAAAAAAATTCAAAAAGATTTAGTTTAATTTCACCAACATTTTTTCAATTTCAGTTCCTCCTCCTAAAAATCTTAAGAAAATCCAAAAGAATCGAAGTGAATATCAACTAAATCTACTAAAATTCTGCATCTGTAACTAAAAATCATAAAAAAATCAAAAAGATTTAATTTAATTTCACCAAAATTTTTTCAATTTCAGCTCCTTCTACTAAAAATCTTATGAAAATCCAAAGGAATCGAAGTGAATATCAACTAAATTTACTAAAATTCTGCATCTGTAACTAAAAATCATTAAAAAATTCAAAAAGATTTAGTTTAATTTCACCAACATTTTTTCAATTTCAGTTCCTCCTCCTAAAAATCTTAAGAAAATCCAAAAGAATCGAAGTGAATATCAACTAAATCTACTAAAATTCTGCATCTGTAACTAAAAATCATAAAAAAATCAAAAAGATTTAATTTAATTTCACCAAAATTTTTTCAATTTCACCTCCTTCTACTAAAAATCTTATGAAAATCCAAAAGAATCGAAGTGAATATCAACTAAATTTACTCAAATTCTGCATCTGTAACTAAAAATCATAAAAAAATTCAAAAAGATTTAATTTAATTTTACAAAAATTTCATCAATTTCATCTCCTTCTACTAAATCTTATGAAAATCCAAAGGAATCGAAGTGAATATCAACTAAATTTACTAAAATTCTGCACCTGTAACTAAAAATCATAAAAAAATTCAAAAAGATTTACTATAACTTAAAAAAAATTTCTTCATTTCAGCTCCTTCTACTAAAAATCTTATGTAAATCCAAAGGAATCGAAGTGAATATCAACTAAATTTACTAAAATTCTGCATCTGTAACCAAAAATCATAAAAAAATTCAAAAAGATTTAATTTAATTTTACAAAAATTTCATCAATTTCAGCTCCTTCTACTAAATCTTATGAAAATCCAAAGGAATCGAAGTGAATATCAACTAAATTTACTAAAATTCTGCACCTTTCACTAAAAATCATAAAAAAATACAATGAAATTTAATTTAATTTCACCAAAAATTCATCAATTTCAGCTCCGCCTACTAAAAGTCTTATGAAAATCCGAAGGAATCGAAGTGAATATCAACTAAATTTACTAAAATTCTGCATCTGTAACTAAAAATCATAAAAAAATCAAAAAGATTTAATTTAATTTCACCAAAATTTTTTCAATTCCAGTTCCTCCTCCTAAAAATCTTAAGAAAATCCAGAAGAATCGAAGTTTATTTCAACAAAATTTACTCAAATTCAGCACCTTTCACTAAAAATCATAAAAGAATGCAAAGAAATTAAATTTAATTTCACCATAATTTCATCAATTTCAGCTCCCTCTACTAAAAATTTTATGAAAATCCACAGGAATCGAGGTGAATATCAACTAAATTTATTCAAATTCTGCACCTGTAAGTAAAAATCATAAAATAATTCAAAAAGATTTAATTTAATTTCACCAAAATTTTTTCAATTTCAGCTCCTTCTACTAAAAATCTTATGAAAATCCAAAGGAATCGAAGTGAATATCAACTAAATTTACTAAAATTCTGCATCTGTAACTAAAAATCATAAAAAAATTCAAAAAGATTTAGTTTAATTTCACCAACATTTTTTCAATTTCAGTTCCTCCTCCTACAAAATCTTAAGAAAATCCAAAAGAATCGAAGTGAATATCAACTAAATTTACTAAAATTCTGCACCTTTCACTAAAAATCATAAAAAAATACAATGAAATGTAATTTAATTTCACCAAAATTTTTTCAATTTCAGCTCCTTCTACTACAAATCTTATGAAAATCCAAAGGAATCGAAGTGAATATCAACTAAATTTACTAAAATTCTGCATCTGTAACTAAAAATCATAAAAAAATTCAAAAAGATTTAGTTTAATTTCACCAACATTTTTTCAATTTCAGTTCCTCCTCCTAAAAATCTTAAGAAAATCCAAAAGAATCGAAGTGAGTATCAACTAAATTTACTAAAATTCTGCATCTGTAACTAAAAATCATAAACAAATTCAAAAAGATTTAGTTTAATTTTACCAACATTTTTTCAATTTCAGTTGCTCCTCCTAAAAATCTTAAGAAAATCCAATGGAATCGAAGTGAATATCAACTAAATTTACTAAAATTCTGCACCTTTCACTAAAAATCATAAAAAAATACAATGAAATTTAATTTAATTTCACCAAAAATTCATCAATTTCAGCTCCGCCTACTAAAAATCTTATGAAAATCCAAAGGAATCGATGTGAATATCAACTAAATTTACTAAAATTCTGCATCTGTAACTAAAAATCATAAAAAAAAATTAAAAAGATTTAATTTAATTTCACCAAAATTTTTTCAATTCCAAGTCCTCCTCCTAAAAATCTTAAGAAAATCCAGAAGAATCGAAGTTTATTTCAACAAAATTTACTCAAATTCGGCACCTGTAACTAAACATCAAAAAAATTTAATTCAATTTAAAAAAAAAATTCAAATTTCAGCTCTTCCTCCTAAAAATCTTAAGAAAATCCAAAAGAATCGAAGTGAATATCAACTAAATTTACTAAAATTCTGCATCTGTAACTAAAAATCATAAAAAAATTCAAAAAGATTTAGTTTAATTTCACCAACATTTTTTCAATTTCAGTTCCTCCTCCTACAAAATCTTAAGAAAATCCAAAAGAATCGAAGTGAATATCAACTAAATTTACTAAAATTCTGCACCTTTCACTAAAAATCATAAAAAAATACAATGAAATGTAATTTAATTTCACCAAAATTTTTTCAATTTCAGCTCCTTCTACTAAAAATCTTATGAAAATCCAAAGGAATCGAAGTGAATATCAACTAAATTTACTAAAATTCTGCATCTGTAACTAAAAATCATAAAAAAATTCAAAAAGATTTAGTTTAATTTCACCAACATTTTTTCAATTTCAGTTCCTCCTCCTAAAAATCTTAAGAAAATCCAAAAGAATCGAAGTGAATATCAACTAAATCTACTAAAATTCTGCATCTGTAACTAAAAATCATAAAAAAATCAAAAAGATTTAATTTAATTTCACCAAAATTTTTTCAATTTCAGCTCCTTCTACTAAAAATCTTATGAAAATCCAAAGGAATCGAAGTGAATATCAACTAAATTTACTAAAATTCTGCATCTGTAACTAAAAATCATAAAAAAATTCAAAAAGATTTAGTTTAATTTCACCAACATTTTTTCAATTTCAGTTCCTCCTCCTAAAAATCTTAAGAAAATCCAAAAGAATCGAAGTGAATATCAACTAAATCTACTAAAATTCTGCATCTGTAACTAAAAATCATAAAAAAATCAAAAAGATTTAATTTAATTTCACCAAAATTTTTTCAATTTCAGCTCCTTCTACTAAAAATCTTATGAAAATCCAAAAGAATCGAAGTGAATATCAACTAAATTTACTCAAATTCTGCATCTGTAACTAAAAATCATAAAAAAATTCAAAAAGATTTAATTTAATTTCACCAACATTTTTTCAATTTCAGTTCCTCCTCCTAAAAATCTTAAGAAAATCCAAAAGAATCGAAGTGAATATCAACTAAATCTACTAAAATTCTGCATCTGTAACTAAAAATCATAAAAAAATCAAAAAGATTTAATTTAATTTCACCAAAATTTTTTCAATTTCAGCTCCTTCTACTAAAAATCTTATGAAAATCCAATGGAATCGAAGTGAATATCAACTAAATTTACTAAAATTCTGCATCTGTAACTAAAAATCATAAAAAAATTCAAAAAGATTTAGTTTAATTTCACCAACATTTTTTCAATTTCAGTTCCTCCTCCTAAAAATCTTAAGAAAATCCAAAAGAATCGAAGTGAATATCAACTAAATCTACTAAAATTCTGCATCTGTAACTAAAAATCATAAAAAAATCAAAAAGATTTAATTTAATTTCACCAAAATTTTTTCAATTTCACCTCCTTCTACTAAAAATCTTATGAAAATCCAAAAGAATCGAAGTGAATATCAACTAAATTTACTCAAATTCTGCATCTGTAACTAAAAATCATAAAAAAATTCAAAAAGATTTAATTTAATTTTACAAAAATTTCATCAATTTCAGCTCCTTCTACTAAATCTTATGAAAATCCAAAGGAATCGAAGTGAATATCAACTAAATTTACTAAAATTCTGCACCTGTAACTAAAAATCATAAAAAAATTCAAAAAGATTTACTATAACTTAAAAAAAATTTCTTCATTTCAGCTCCTTCTACTAAAAATCTTATGTAAATCCAAAGGAATCGAAGTGAATATCATCTAAATTTACTAAAATTCTGCATCTGTAACCAAAAATCATAAAAAAATTCAAAAAGATTTAATTTAATTTTACAAAAATTTCATCAATTTCAGCTCCTTCTACTAAATCTTATGAAAATCCAAAGGAATCGAAGTGAATATCAACTAAATTTACTAAAATTCTGCACCTTTCACTAAAAATCATAAAAAAATACAATGAAATTTAATTTAATTTCACCAAAAATTCATCAATTTCAGCTCCGCCTACTAAAAGTCTTATGAAAATCCGAAGGAATCGAAGTGAATATCAACTAAATTTACTAAAATTCTGCATCTGTAACTAAAAATCATAAAAAAATCAAAAAGATTTAATTTAATTTCACCAAAATTTTTTCAATTCCAGTTCCTCCTCCTAAAAATCTTAAGAAAATCCAGAAGAATCGAAGTTTATTTCAACAAAATTTACTCAAATTCGGCACCTTTCACTAAAAATCATAAAAGAATGCAAAGAAATTAAATTTAATTTCACCATAATTTCATCAATTTCAGCTCCCTCTACTAAAAATTTTATGAAAATCCACAGGAATCGAGGTGAATATCAACTAAATTTATTCAAATTCTGCACCTGTAAGTAAAAATCAAATCACAAAAAATAGAAGACAATAATAATCACAAAAAAAAATAGAAAAAGTATACAATACAAAAAAAGATTGGAAATCAAAATGAGCTGCCAGTACATAAAGGTGCTTTCCAACTGCGCTTAAGATGACACAACTACATACACACAGCTGAAATGCTGTGTTCATACATTCCATTACAATGTATTACATAATATTAAGCAGATATATTTTTATACAAATAAATATTTTAATACGAATAAATATTTTATTCAAAATACTTGGCGCTGCGCAACCGAAAAAATATTAATTGCCTTAGTATTAATTAATAATTTACAACAACTCCATTAAAATATAAAATACATATACATACACATATTAGAAACGCAGTCAGATTTATTCTACATATATTTAATTCTAATATCATACGTAGCATATGCACACGCACGCACGCACACACACGCACGCACGCACGCACGTACAAGAAAGAAAGAAAAGGATTAATGCAATTTATACATATTTATTGAGTTTAGCAACACCAATTCGGGGCGCAGCGCCAAGTATTTTGAATAAAATATTTATTCGTATTAAAATATTTATTTGTATAAAAATATATCTGCTTAATATTATGTAATACATTGTAATGGAATGTATGAACACAGCATTTCAGCTGTGTGTATGTAGTTGTGTCATCTTAAGCGCAGTTGGAAAGCACCTTTATGTACTGGCAGCTCATTTTGATTTCCAATCTTTTTTTGTATTGTATACTTTTTCTATTTTTTTTTGTGATTATTATTGTCTTCTATTTTTTGTGATTTATTTGATTTTTCATGTACTTGGCGTATTTTTTTACTTTTTTGAAGTTTTTTATGGGGATCTCACTTCTTTTTACAAAGATAATTTGCGTAGGAACTGACTTTAGATAATTTTTAATATTATAAATTAAGAATTATCACGCGACAGAATTAAGGATAAATTCTAGATTCTACTTTTTGTGATTATTATTGTCTTCTATTTTTTGTGATTTATTTGATTTTTCATGTACTTGGCGTATTTTTTTACTTCTTTGAAGTTTTTTATGGGTATATACAACTTAACGTAGAACTTACTTTTATAGAAATTATATAGAAATAGTGGCCTTTTGCTATAGTAAGTGTAGATAGAGACTACATAATGTGTACAAAGGAGATGAGAGCATACGATAGAATCCAGGCCTTCCCAAGTAGGGGAAATCTGCTTCTGAAACACATGTTTCGGTTCTCCCTCCAACACTCCCTCTCTCAGAGGAGACAGTAACGCCGCTAGGAAGCAGAGAGAGAGGACAGTAGAAATCGTCCCACCTTATCCGCAGGCACAGCGTTGGAAGGAGAACCGAAACATGTGTTTCAGAAGCAGATTTCCTCTACTTGGGAAGATCTGCGATAGAAAGTCTTGTGGCAGAAATTTAAGAAATGTTAATGGTAATTTAGCGAAAATGAATGAAGAGATTCAATATTTTTATTGGTGTTGGTTTAGTATAGTATAAAAAATATTGTTAATGGAAAACTAGTAAAATTAATAATGAATAGCGTAGCAACTATATAGAAATAGAGTGGCATTTTGTTAAAGTAAGTGTAGATTATAAAATGTGTCCAAAGGAAATGAGAGCGTATGGCAGAAAGTCTTGTTGCTGAAAATTTAAATGCTATGGTAATAATTCAACGAGGATGAACGAAGAGGTCCAATATTTTCAACACACAATTTATTGGTTTTGGAATAAAATTAGTTTAGTATGTTTATAATTTTGTCGATTTACCTTATTTCACTTTCCAAAAGCATGTGCGAAGCAAGATGCTTTGTCTTTCTATTTATGTTTTAATCTTCTCCGGACAACTTTCACGCCTGTGCATTCCCTTCATTTCTGTTCATCCAAGCCTGTGCGTCTCCATCATCAATTCTACTATCCAAGCCTGTGCGTCCCCTTCATTTCTATAATATAAAATAAGCTTTACATAAAAACTCTAAATTGCTGGTATATACAAGTACAAATATCAGGCAATTTAAATGCAATGCAATTTGTTGCAATATATATTATAAAAACTCTAAATTGCTGGTATATTTATAATTTTGTCGATTTACCTTATTTGACTTTCAGAAGCATGTGCGAAGCAAGATGCTTTGTCTTTCTATTTATTTTTTAATCTTCTCCGGACAACTTTCACGCCTGTGCATTCCCTTCATTTCTGTTCATCCAAGCCTGTGCGTCCCCATCATCAATTCTACTATCCAAGCCTGTGCGTCCCCTTCATTTCTATAATATAATAAGCTTTACATAAAAACTCTAAATTGCTGGTATATAAAAAATACAAATATCAGGCAATTTAAATGCAATTCAATTTGTTACAATATATAGTATGTTTATAATTTTGTCGATTTACCTTATTTGACTTTCCAGAATCATGTGCGAAGGAAGATGCTTTGTCTTTCTATTTATTTAATCTTCTCCGAACAACTTCCAAGCCTGTGCGTCCCCTTCATTTTTATTGAAGTCCTGTGCGTCCCCTTCATTTCTATAATATAAAATAAGCTTTACATAAAAACTCTAAATTGCTGGTATATACAAGTACAAATATCAGGCAATTTAAATGCAATGCAATTTGTTGCAATATATATAATAAAAACTCTAAATTGCTGGTATATTTATAATTTTGTCGATGTACCTTATTTGACTTTCCAGAAGCATGTGCGAAGCAAGATGCTTTGTCTTTCTATTTATTTAATTTAATCTTCTCCGGACAACTTCCACGCCTGTGCGTCCCCTTCATTTTTATCAAAGTCCTGTGCGTCCCCTTGATTTCTATAATAATAATATAATAAGCTTTACCTAAAAACTCTATTTTGCTGGTATATACAAATACAAATATCAGCCAATTTAAATGCAATGCAATTTCTTGCAATATATATTATTATGCGAAAGGAGATGCTTCTCTGTCGAACCTTCTCCGGATAACTTCCAAGTCTGCGACTCTACATAAGAAATCTATTAAAAAAATTTTGGCGACTTACCTTATTAATTGAGACAATAATTCAGTCTCCTATGTAGTGTAAAAACTCCTGACATTTCAAATTGGGACAACTTACTTTATTTGACACTTAGCACTTAGGTTATAAATTTCAAAATAGTATATATATATGTACGTACAATGGCGGACGACGAACGAAGAACGATACATGTGTTGGCTGAAGGTGTGTGTGTAACCCGTATATACGTATTATGTTGACGAAAAATTTCTTGGAGAAGGAGAATCAGGAGACGAAAATTAATAAATTCGACTGATCCATGAACAATATTATGATATCTCTGTCATGTGTGGACCGATTTTATTGAAATTGGTCTTGTTCGAAAGCCGATATGCGGTTTACATAAGAAAAATGTCTTTAAATTTACAAAACATTGCAGGCGTGATGAGATATTCATGTATAAATGTCAGAATTAGGTTAGAGTGTCTCTGCGACGAGTAAAGATACACGGTAGCGACATCGACATATACAGGGTGTTTTTCATGTACTTGGCGTCGAGACGCTACCGCGTCTCTAGATAAAATAATTCAAAAAGATTTAATTTAATTTCACCAAAATTTTTTCAATTTCAGCTCCTTCTACTAAAAATCTTATGAAAATCCAAAGGAATCGATGTGAATATCAACTAAATTTACTAAAATTCTGCATCTGTAACTAAAAATCATAAAAAAATTCAAAAAGATTTAGTTTAATTTCACCAACATTTTTTCAATTTCAGTTCCTCCTCCTAAAAATCTTAAGAAAATCCAAAAGAATCGAAGTGAGTATCAACTAAATTTACTAAAATTCTGCATCTGTAACTAAAAATCATAAAAAAATTCAAAAAGATTTAGTTTAATTTCACCAACATTTTTTCAATTTCAGTTCCTCCTCCTAAAAATCTTAAGAAAATCCAAAAGAATCGAAGTGAATATCAACTAAATCTACTAAAATTCTGCATCTGTAACCAAAAATCATAAAAAAATTCAAAAAGATTTAATTTAATTTCACCAAAATTTCATCAATTTCAGCTCCTTCTACTAAATCTTATGAAAATCCAAAGGAATCGAAGTGAATATCAACTAAATTTACTAAAATTCTGCACCTTTCACTAAAAATCATAAAAAAATACAATGAAATTTAATTTAATTTCACCAAAAATTCATCAATTTCAGCTCCGCCTACTAAAAGTCTTATGAAAATCCAAAGGAATCGAAGTGAATATCAACTAAATTTACTAAAATTCTGCATCTGTAACTAAAAATCATAAAAAAATCAAAAAGATTTAATTTAATTTCACCAAAATTTTTTCAATTCCAGTTCCTCCTCCTAAAAATCTTAAGAAAATCCAGAAGAATCAAAGTTTATTTCAACAAAATTTACTCAAATTCGGCACCTTTCACTAAAAATCATAAAAGAATGCAAGGAAATTAAATTTAATTTCACCATAATTTCATCAATTTCAGCTCCCTCTACTAAAAATTTTATGAAAATCCACAGGAATCGAGGTGAATATCAACTAAATTTATTCAAATTCTGCACCTGTAAGTAAAAATCATAAAATAATTCAAAAAGATTTAATTTAATTTCACCAAAATTTTTTCAATTTCAGCTCCTTCTACTAAAAATCTTATGAAAATCCAAAGGAATCGAAGTGAATATCAACTAAATTTACTAAAATTCTGCATCTGTAACTAAAAATCATAAAAAAATTCAAAAAGATTTAGTTTAATTTCACCAACATTTTTTCAATTTCAGTTCCTCCTCCTAAAAATCTTAAGAAAATCCAAAAGAATCGAAGTGAGTATCAACTAAATTTACTCAAATTCGGCACCTGTAACTAAACATCAAAAAAATTTAATTCAATTTAAAAAAAAAATTCCAATTTCAGCTCTTCCTCCTAAAAATCTTAAGAAAATCCAAAAGAATCGAAGTGAATATCAACTAAATTTACTAAAATTCTGCATCTGTAACTAAAAATCATAAAAAAATTCAAAAAGATTTAGTTTAATTTCACCAACATTTTTTCAATTTCAGTTCCTCCTCCTAAAAATCTTAAGAAAATCCAAAAGAATCGAAGTGAATATCAACTAAATTTACTAAAATTCTGCACCTTTCACTAAAAATCATAAAAAAATACAATGAAATGTAATTTAATTTCACCAAAATTTTTTCAATTTCAGCTCCTTCTACTAAAAATCTTATGAAAATCCAATGGAATCGAAGTGAATATCAACTAAATTTACTAAAATTCTGCATCTGTAACTAAAAATCATAAAAAAATTCAAAAAGATTTAGTATAATTTCACCAACATTTTTTCAATTTCAGTTCCTCCTCCTAAAAATCTTAAGAAAATCCAAAAGAATCGAAGTGAATATCAACTAAATCTACTAAAATTCTGCATCTGTAACTAAAAATCATAAAAAAATCAAAAAGATTTAATTTAATTTCACCAAAATTTTTTCAATTTCAGCTCCTTCTACTAAAAATCTTATGAAAATCCAAAGGAATCGAAGTGAATATCAACTAAATTTACTAAAATTCTGCACCTGTAAGTAAAAATCATAAAATAATTCAAAAAGATTTAATTTAATTTCACCAAAATTTTTTCAATTTCAGTTCCTCCTCCTAAAAATCTTAAGAAAATCCAAAAGAATCGAAGTGAATATCAACTAAATCTACTAAAATTCTGCATCTGTAACTAAAAATCATAAAAAAATCAAAAAGATTTAATTTAATTTCACCAAAATTTTTTCAATTTCAGCTCCTTCTACTAAAAATCTTATGAAAATCCAAAAGAATCGAAGTGAATATCAACTAAATTTACTCAAATTCTGCATCTGTAACTAAAAATCATAAAAAAATTCAAAAAGATTTAATTTAATTTTACAAAAATTTCATCAATTTCATCTCCTTCTACTAAATCTTATGAAAATCCAAAGGAATCGAAGTGAATATCAACTAAATTTACTAAAATTCTGCACCTGTAACTAAAAATCATAAAAAAATTCAAATAGATTTAATTTAACTTAAAAAAAATTTCTTCATTTCAGCTCCTTCTACTAAAAATCTTATGTAAATCCAAAGGAATCGAAGTGAATATCATCTAAATTTACTAAAATTCTGCATCTGTAACCAAAAATCATAAAAAAATTCAAAAAGATTTAATTTAATTTTACAAAAATTTCATCAATTTCAGCTCCTTCTACTAAATCTTATGAAAATCCAAAGGAATCGAAGTGAATATCAACTAAATTTACTAAAATTCTGCACCTTTCACTAAAAATCATAAAAAAATACAATGAAATTTAATTTAATTTCACCAAAAATTCATCAATTTCAGCTCCGCCTACTAAAAGTCTTATGAAAATCCAAAGGAATCGAAGTGAATATCAACTAAATTTACTAAAATTCTGCATCTGTAACTAAAAATCATAAAAAAATCAAAAAGATTTAATTTAATTTCACCAAAATTTTTTCAATTCCAGTTCCTCCTCCTAAAAATCTTAAGAAAATCCAGAAGAATCGAAGTTTATTTCAACAAAATTTACTCAAATTCAGCACCTTTCACTAAAAATCATAAAAGAATGCAAAGAAATTAAATTTAATTTCACCATAATTTCATCAATTTCAGCTCCCTCTACTAAAAATTTTATGAAAATCCACAGGAATCGAGGTGAATATCAACTAAATTTATTCAAATTCTGCACCTGTAAGTAAAAATCATAAAATAATTCAAAAAGATTTAATTTAATTTCACCAAAATTTTTTCAATTTCAGCTCCTTCTACTAAAAATCTTATGAAAATCCAAAGGAATCGAAGTGAATATCAACTAAATTTACTAAAATTCTGCATCTGTAACTAAAAATCATAAAAAAATTCAAAAAGATTTAGTTTAATTCCAACCAACATTTTTTCAATTTCAGTTCCTCCTCCTAAAAATCTTAAGAAAATCCAAAAGAATCGAAGTGAGTATCAACTAAATTTACTAAAATTCTGCATCTGTAACTAAAAATCATAAACAAATTCAAAAAGATTTAGTTTAATTTTACCAACATTTTTTCAATTTCAGTTCCTCCTCCTAAAAATCTTAAGAAAATCCAATGGAATCGAAGTGAATATCAACTAAATTTACTAAAATTCTGCACCTTTCACTAAAAATCATAAAAAAATACAATGAAATTTAATTTAATTTCACCAAAAATTCATCAATTTCAGCTCCGCCTACTAAAAATCTTATGAAAATCCAAAGGAATCGATGTGAATATCAACTAAATTTACTCAAATTCTGCATCTGTAACTAAAAATCATAAAAAAATTCAAAAAGATTTAATTTAATTTTACAAAAATTTCATCAATTTCATCTCCTTCTACTACATCTTATGAAAATCCAAAGGAATCGAAGTGAATAACAACTAAATTTACTAAAATTCTGCACCTGTAACTAAAAATCATAAAAAAATTCAAAAAGATTTAGTTTAATTTCACCAACATTTTTTCAATTTCAGTTCCTCCTCCTAAAAATCTTAAGAAAATCCAAAAGAATCGAAGTGAGTATCAACTAAATTTACTCAAATTCGGCACCTGTAACTAAACATCAAAAAAATTTAATTCAATTTAAAAAAAAATTCAAATTTCAGCTCTTCCTCCTAAAAATCTTAAGAAAATCCAAAAGAATCGAAGTGAATATCAACTAAATTTACTAAAATTCTGCATCTGTAACTAAAAATCATAAAAAAATTCAAAAAGATTTAGTTTAATTTCACCAACATTTTTTCAATTTCAGTTCCTCCTCCTAAAAATCTTAAGAAAATCCAAAAGAATCGAAGTGAATATCAACTAAATTTACTAATATTCTGCACCTTTCACTAAAAATCATAAAAAAATACAATGAAATGTAATTTAATTTCACCAAAATTTTTTCAATTTCAGCTCCTTCTACTAAAAATCTTATGAAAATCCAAAGGAATCGAAGTGAATATCAACTAAATTTACTAAAATTCTGCATCTGTAACTAAAAATCATAAAAAAATTCAAAAAGATTTAGTTTAATTTCACCAACATTTTTTCAATTTCAGTTCCTCCTCCTAAAAATCTTAAGAAAATCCAAAAGAATCGAAGTGAATATCAACTAAATCTACTAAAATTCTGCATCTGTAACTAAAAATCATAAAAAAATCAAAAAGATTTAATTTAATTTCACCAAAATTTTTTCAATTTCAGCTCCTTCTACTAAAAATCTTATGAAAATCCAAAGGAATCGAAGTGAATATCAACTAAATTTACTAAAATTCTGCATCTGTAACTAAAAATCATAAAAAAATTCAAAAAGATTTAGTTTAATTTCACCAACATTTTTTCAATTTCAGTTCCTTCTCCTAAAAATCTTAAGAAAATCCAAAAGAATCGAAGTGAATATCAACTAAATCTACTAAAATTCTGCATCTGTAACTAAAAATCATAAAAAAATCAAAAAGATTTAATTTAATTTCACCAAAATTTTTTCAATTTCACCTCCTTCTACTAAAAATCTTATGAAAATCCAAAAGAATCGAAGTGAATATCAACTAAATTTACTCAAATTCTGCATCTGTAACTAAAAATCATAAAAAAATTCAAAAAGATTTAATTTAATTTTACAAAAATTTCATCAATTTCATCTCCTTCTACTAAATCTTATGAAAATCCAAAGGAATCGAAGTGAATATCAACTAAATTTACTAAAATTCTGCACCTGTAACTAAAAATCATAAAAAAATTCAAAAAGATTTACTATAACTTAAAAAAAATTTCTTCATTTCAGCTCCTTCTACTAAAAATCTTATGTAAATCCAAAGGAATCGAAGTGAATATCATCTAAATTTACTAAAATTCTGCATCTGTAACCAAAAATCATAAAAAAATTCAAAAAGATTTAATTTAATTTTACAAAAATTTCATCAATTTCAGCTCCTTCTACTAAATCTTATGAAAATCCAAAGGAATCGAAGTGAATATCAACTAAATTTACTAAAATTCTGCACCTTTCACTAAAAATCATAAAAAAATACAATGAAATTTAATTTAATTTCACCAAAAATTCATCAATTTCAGCTCCGTCTACTAAAAGTCTTATGAAAATCCAAAGGAATCGAAGTGAATATCAACTAAATTTACTAAAATTCTGCATCTGTAACTAAAAATCATAAAAAAATCAAAAAGATTTAATTTAATTTCACCAAAATTTTTTCAATTCCAGTTCCTCCTCCTAAAAATCTTAAGAAAATCCAGAAGAATCGAAGTTTATTTCAACAAAATTTACTCAAATTCGGCACCTTTCACTAAAAATCATAAAAGAATGCAAGGAAATTAAATTTAATTTCACCATAATTTCATCAATTTCAGCTCCCTCTACTAAAAATTTTATGAAAATCCACAGGAATCGAGGTGAATATCAACTAAATTTATTCAAATTCTGCACCTGTAAGTAAAAATCAAATCACAAAAAATAGAAGACAATAATAATCACAAAAAAAAATAGAAAAAGTATACAATACAAAAAAAGATTGGAAATCAAAATGAGCTGCCAGTACATAAAGGTGCTTTCCAACTGCGCTTAAGATGACACAACTACATACACACAGCTGAAATGCTGTGTTCATACATTCCATTACAATGTATTACATAATATTAAGCAGATATATTTTTATACAAATAAATATTTTAATACGAATAAATATTTTATTCAAAATACTTGGCGCTGCGCAACCGAAAAAATATTAATTGCCTTAGTATTAATTAATAATTTACAACAACTCCATTAAAATATAAAATACATATACATACACATATTAGAAACGCAGTCAGATTTATTCTACATATATTTAATTCTAATATCATACGTAGCATATGCACACGCACGCACGCACACACACGCACGCACGCACGCACGTACAAGAAAGAAAGAAAAGGATTAATGCAATTTATACATATTTATTGAGTTTAGCAACACCAATTCGGGGCGCAGCGCCAAGTATTTTGAATAAAATATTTATTCGTATTAAAATATTTATTTGTATAAAAATATATCTGCTTAATATTATGTAATACATTGTAATGGAATGTATGAACACAGCATTTCAGCTGTGTGTATGTAGTTGTGTCATCTTAAGCGCAGTTGGAAAGCACCTTTATGTACTGGCAGCTCATTTTGATTTCCAATCTTTTTTTGTATTGTATACTTTTTCTATTTTTTTTTGTGATTATTATTGTCTTCTATTTTTTGTGATTTATTTGATTTTTCATGTACTTGGCGTATTTTTTTACTTTTTTGAAGTTTTTTATGGGGATCTCACTTCTTTTTACAAAGATAATTTGCGTAGGAACTGACTTTAGATAATTTTTAATATTATAAATTAAGAATTATCACGCGACAGAATTAAGGATAAATTCTAGATTCTACTTTTTGTGATTATTATTGTCTTCTATTTTTTGTGATTTATTTGATTTTTCATGTACTTGGCGTATTTTTTTACTTCTTTGAAGTTTTTTATGGGTATATACAACTTAACGTAGAACTTACTTTTATAGAAATTATATAGAAATAGTGGCCTTTTGCTATAGTAAGTGTAGATAGAGACTACATAATGTGTACAAAGGAGATGAGAGCATACGATAGAATCCAGGCCTTCCCAAGTAGGGGAAATCTGCTTCTGAAACACATGTTTCGGTTCTCCCTCCAACACTCCCTCTCTCAGAGGAGACAGTAACGCCGCTAGGAAGCAGAGAGAGAGGACAGTAGAAATCGTCCCACCTTATCCGCAGGCACAGCGTTGGAAGGAGAACCGAAACATGTGTTTCAGAAGCAGATTTCCTCTACTTGGGAAGATCTGCGATAGAAAGTCTTGTGGCAGAAATTTAAGAAATGTTAATGGTAATTTAGCGAAAATGAATGAAGAGATTCAATATTTTTATTGGTGTTGGTTTAGTATAGTATAAAAAATATTGTTAATGGAAAACTAGTAAAATTAATAATGAATAGCGTAGCAACTATATAGAAATAGAGTGGCATTTTGTTAAAGTAAGTGTAGATTATAAAATGTGTCCAAAGGAAATGAGAGCGTATGGCAGAAAGTCTTGTTGCTGAAAATTTAAATGCTATGGTAATAATTCAACGAGGATGAACGAAGAGGTCCAATATTTTCAACACACAATTTATTGGTTTTGGAATAAAATTAGTTTAGTATGTTTATAATTTTGTCGATTTACCTTATTTCACTTTCCAAAAGCATGTGCGAAGCAAGATGCTTTGTCTTTCTATTTATTTTTTAATCTTCTCCGGACAACTTTCACGCCTGTGCATTCCCTTCATTTCTGTTCATCCAAGCCTGTGCGTCTCCATCATCAATTCTACTATCCAAGCCTGTGCGTCCCCTTCATTTCTATAATATAAAATAAGCTTTACATAAAAACTCTAAATTGCTGGTATATACAAGTACAAATATCAGGCAATTTAAATGCAATGCAATTTGTTGCAATATATATTATAAAAACTCTAAATTGCTGGTATATTTATAATTTTGTCGATTTACCTTATTTGACTTTCAGAAGCATGTGCGAAGCAAGATGCTTTGTCTTTCTATTTATTTTTTAATCTTCTCCGGACAACTTTCACGCCTGTGCATTCCCTTCATTTCTGTTCATCCAAGCCTGTGCGTCCCCATCATCAATTCTACTATCCAAGCCTGTGCGTCCCCTTCATTTCTATAATATAATAAGCTTTACATAAAAACTCTAAATTGCTGGTATATAAAAAATACAAATATCAGGCAATTTAAATGCAATTCAATTTGTTACAATATATAGTATGTTTATAATTTTGTCGATTTACCTTATTTGACTTTCCAGAATCATGTGCGAAGGAAGATGCTTTGTCTTTCTATTTATTTAATCTTCTCCGAACAACTTCCAAGCCTGTGCGTCCCCTTCATTTTTATTGAAGTCCTGTGCGTCCCCTTCATTTCTATAATATAAAATAAGCTTTACATAAAAACTCTAAATTGCTGGTATATACAAGTACAAATATCAGGCAATTTAAATGCAATGCAATTTGTTGCAATATATATAATAAAAACTCTAAATTGCTGGTATATTTATAATTTTGTCGATGTACCTTATTTGACTTTCCAGAAGCATGTGCGAAGCAAGATGCTTTGTCTTTCTATTTATTTAATTTAATCTTCTCCGGACAACTTCCACGCCTGTGCGTCCCCTTCATTTTTATCAAAGTCCTGTGCGTCCCCTTGATTTCTATAATAATAATATAATAAGCTTTACCTAAAAACTCTATTTTGCTGGTATATACAAATACAAATATCAGCCAATTTAAATGCAATGCAATTTCTTGCAATATATATTATTATGCGAAAGGAGATGCTTCTCTGTCGAACCTTCTCCGGATAACTTCCAAGTCTGCGACTCTACATAAGAAATCTATTAAAAAAATTTTGGCGACTTACCTTATTAATTGAGACAATAATTCAGTCTCCTATGTAGTGTAAAAACTCCTGACATTTCAAATTGGGACAACTTACTTTATTTGACACTTAGCACTTAGGTTATAAATTTCAAAATAGTATATATATATGTACGTACAATGGCGGACGACGAACGAAGAACGATACATGTGTTGGCTGAAGGTGTGTGTGTAACCCGTATATACGTATTATGTTGACGAAAAATTTCTTGGAGAAGGAGAATCAGGAGACGAAAATTAATAAATTCGACTGATCCATGAACAATATTATGATATCTCTGTCATGTGTGGACCGATTTTATTGAAATTGGTCTTGTTCGAAAGCCGATATGCGGTTTACATAAGAAAAATGTCTTTAAATTTACAAAACATTGCAGGCGTGATGAGATATTCATGTATAAATGTCAGAATTAGGTTAGAGTGTCTCTGCGACGAGTAAAGATACACGGTAGCGACATCGACATATACAGGGTGTTTTTCATGTACTTGGCGTCGAGACGCTACCGCGTCTCTAGATAAAATAATTCAAAAAGATTTAATTTAATTTCACCAAAATTTTTTCAATTTCAGCTCCTTCTACTAAAAATCTTATGAAAATCCAAAGGAATCGATGTGAATATCAACTAAATTTACTAAAATTCTGCATCTGTAACTAAAAATCATAAAAAAATTCAAAAAGATTTAGTTTAATTTCACCAACATTTTTTCAATTTCAGTTCCTCCTCCTAAAAATCTTAAGAAAATCCAAAAGAATCGAAGTGAGTATCAACTAAATTTACTAAAATTCTGCATCTGTAACTAAAAATCATAAAAAAATTCAAAAAGATTTAGTTTAATTTCACCAACATTTTTTCAATTTCAGTTCCTCCTCCTAAAAATCTTAAGAAAATCCAAAAGAATCGAAGTGAATATCAACTAAATCTACTAAAATTCTGCATCTGTAACTAAAAATCATAAAAAAATCAAAAAGATTTAATTTAATTTCACCAAAATTTTTTCAATTTCAGCTCCTTCTACTAAAAATCTTATGAAAATCCAAAAGAATCGAAGTGAATATCAACTAAATTTACTCAAATTCTGCATCTGTAACTAAAAATCATAAAAAAATTCAAAAAGATTTAATTTAATTTTACAAAAATTTCATCAATTTCATCTCCTTCTACTAAATCTTATGAAAATCCAAAGGAATCGAAGTGAATAACAACTAAATTTACTAAAATTCTGCACCTGTAACTAAAAATCATAAAAAAATTCAAAAAGATTTAATTTAACTTAAAAAAAATTTCTTCATTTCAGCTCCTTCTACTAAAAATCTTATGTAAATCCAAAGGAATCGAAGTGAATATCATCTAAATTTACTAAAATTCTGCATCTGTAACCAAAAATCATAAAAAAATTCAAAAAGATTTAATTTAATTTTACAAAAATTTCATCAATTTCAGCTCCTTCTACTAAATCTTATGAAAATCCAAAGGAATCGAAGTGAATATCAACTAAATTTACTAAAATTCTGCACCTTTCACTAAAAATCATAAAAAAATACAATGAAATTTAATTTAATTTCACCAAAAATTCATCAATTTCAGCTCCGCCTACTAAAAGTCTTATGAAAATCCAAAGGAATCGAAGTGAATATCAACTAAATTTACTAAAATTCTGCATCTGTAACTAAAAATCATAAAAAAATCAAAAAGATTTAATTTAATTTCACCAAAATTTTTTCAATTCCAGTTCCTCCTCCTAAAAATCTTAAGAAAATCCAGAAGAATCAAAGTTTATTTCAACAAAATTTACTCAAATTCGGCACCTTTCACTAAAAATCATAAAAGAATGCAAGGAAATTAAATTTAATTTCACCATAATTTCATCAATTTCAGCTGCCTCTACTAAAAATTTTATGAAAATCCACAGGAATCGAGGTGAATATCAACTAAATTTATTCAAATTCTGCACCTGTAAGTAAAAATCATAAAATAATTCAAAAAGATTTAATTTAATTTCACCAAAATTTTTTCAATTTCAGCTCCTTCTACTAAAAATCTTATGAAAATCCAAAGGAATCGAAGTGAATATCAACTAAATTTACTAAAATTCTGCATCTGTAACTAAAAATCATAAAAAAATTCAAAAAGATTTAGTTTAATTTCACCAACATTTTTTCAATTTCAGTTCCTCCTCCTAAAAATCTTAAGAAAATCCAAAAGAATCGAAGTGAGTATCAACTAAATTTACTCAAATTCGGCACCTGTAACTAAACATCAAAAAAATTTAATTCAATTTAAAAAAAAAATTCAAATTTCAGCTCTTTCTCCTAAAAATCTTAAGAAAATCCAAAAGAATCGAAGTGAATATCAACTAAATTTACTAAAATTCTGCATCTGTAACTAAAAATCATAAAAAAATTCAAAAAGATTTAGTTTAATTTCACCAACATTTTTTCAATTTCAGTTCCTCCTCCTAAAAATCTTAAGAAAATCCAAAAGAATCGAAGTGAATATCAACTAAATTTACTAAAATTCTGCACCTTTCACTAAAAATCATAAAAAAATACAATGAAATGTAATTTAATTTCACCAAAATTTTTTCAATTTCAGCTCCTTCTACTAAAAATCTTATGAAAATCCAATGGAATCGAAGTGAATATCAACTAAATTTACTAAAATTCTGCATCTGTAACTAAAAATCATAAAAAAATTCAAAAAGATTTAGTATAATTTCACCAACATTTTTTCAATTTCAGTTCCTCCTCCTAAAAATCTTAAGAAAATCCAAAAGAATCGAAGTGAATATCAACTAAATCTACTAAAATTCTGCATCTGTAACTAAAAATCATAAAAAAATCAAAAAGATTTAATTTAATTTCACCAAAATTTTTTCAATTTCAGCTCCTTCTACTAAAAATCTTATGAAAATCCAAAGGAATCGAAGTGAATATCAACTAAATTTACTAAAATTCTGCATCTGTAACTAAAAATCATTAAAAAATTCAAAAAGATTTAGTTTAATTTCACCAAAATTTTTTCAATTTCAGTTCCTCCTCCTAAAAATCTTAAGAAAATCCAAAAGAATCGAAGTGAATATCAACTAAATCTACTAAAATTCTGCATCTGTAACTAAAAATCATAAAAAATTCAAAAAGATTTAGTTTAATTTCACCAAAATTTTTTCAATTTCAGCTCCTTCTACTAAAAATCTTATGAAAATTCAAAAGAATCGAAGTGAATATCAACTAAATTTACTAAAATTCTGCATCTGTAACCAAAAATCATAAAAAAATTCAAAAAGATTTAATTTAATTTTACAAAAATTTCATCAATTTCAGCTCCTTCTACTAAATCTTATGAAAATCCAAAGGAATCGAAGTGAATATCAACTAAATTTACTAAAATTCTGCACCTTTCACTAAAAATCATAAAAAAATACAATGAAATTTAATTTAATTTCACCAAAAATTCATCAATTTCAGCTCCGCCTACTAAAAGTCTTATGAAAATCCAAAGGAATCGAAGTGAATATCAACTAAATTTACTAAAATTCTGCATCTGTAACTAAAAATCATAAAAAAATCAAAAAGATTTAATTTAATTTCACCAAAATTTTTTCAATTCCAGTTCCTCCTCCTAAAAATCTTAAGAAAATCCAGAAGAATCGAAGTTTATTTCAACAAAGTTTACTCAAATTCGGCACCTGTAACTAAACATCAAAAAAATTTAATTCAATTTAAAAAAAAATTCAAATTTCAGCTCTTCCTCCTAAAAATCTTAAGAAAATCCAAAAGAATCGAAGTGAATATCAACTAAATTTACTAAAATTCTGCATCTGTAACTAAAAATCATAAAAAAATCAAAAAGATTTAATTTAATTTCACCAAAATTTTTTCAATTCCAGTTCCTCCTCCTAAAAATCTTAAGAAAATCCAGAAGAATCGAAGTTTATTTCAACAAAATTTACTCAAATTCAGCACCTTTCACTAAAAATCATAAAAGAATGCAAAGAAATTAAATTTAATTTCACCATAATTTCATCAATTTCAGCTCCCTCTACTAAAAATTTTATGAAAATCCACAGGAATCGAGGTGAATATCAACTAAATTTATTCAAATTCTGCACCTGTAAGTAAAAATCATAAAATAATTCAAAAAGATTTAATTTAATTTCACCAAAATTTTTTCAATTTCAGCTCCTTCTACTAAAAATCTTATGAAAATCCAAAGGAATCGAAGTGAATATCAACTAAATTTACTAAAATTCTGCATCTGTAACTAAAAATCATAAAAAAATTCAAAAAGATTTAGTTTAATTTCACCAACATTTTTTCAATTTCAGTTCCTCCTCCTAAAAATCTTAAGAAAATCCAAAAGAATCGAAGTGAGTATCAACTAAATTTACTAAAATTCTGCATCTGTAACTAAAAATCATAAACAAATTCAAAAAGATTTAGTTTAATTTTACCAACATTTTTTCAATTTCAGTTCCTCCTCCTAAAAATCTTAAGAAAATCCAATGGAATCGAAGTGAATATCAACTAAATTTACTAAAATTCTGCACCTTTCACTAAAAATCATAAAAAAATACAATGAAATTTAATTTAATTTCACCAAAAATTCATCAATTTCAGCTCCGCCTACTAAAAATCTTATGAAAATCCAAAGGAATCGATGTGAATATCAACTAAATTTACTAAAATTCTGCATCTGTAACTAAAAATCATAAAAAAAATCAAAAAGATTTAATTTAATTTCACCAAAATTTTTTCAATTCCAGGTCCTCCTCCTAAAAATCTTAAGAAAATCCAGAAGAATCGAAGTTTATTTCAACAAAATTTACTCAAATTCGGCACCTGTAACTAAACATCAAAAAAATTTAATTCAATTTAAAAAAAAAATTCCCATTTCAGCTCTTCCTCCTAAAAATCTTCAGAAAATCCAAAAGAATCGAAGTGAATATCAACTAAATTTACTCAAATTCTGCACCTGTAACTAAAAATCATAAAAAAATTCAAATAGATTTAATTTAACTTCAAAAAAATTTCTTCATTTCAGCTCCTTCTACTAAAAATCTTATGAAAATCCAAAGGAATCGAACTGAATATCAACTAAATGTACTCAAATTCTGCATCTGTAACCAAAAATCATAAAAAAATTCAAAAAGATTTAATTTAATTTCAAAAAAATTTCATCAATTTCAGCTCCTTCTACTAAAAATCTTATGAAAATCCAAAGGAATCGAAGTGAATATCAACTAAATTTACTAAAATTCTGCATCTGTAACTAAAAATCATAAAAAAATCAAAAAGATTTAATTTAATTTCACCAAAATTTTTTCAATTCCAGTTCCTCCTCCTAAAAATCTTAAGAAAATCCAGAAGAATCGAAGTTTATTTCAACAAAGTTTACTCAAATTCGGCACCTGTAACTAAACATCAAAAAAATTTAATTCAATTTAAAAAAAAAATTCCAATTTCAGCTCTTCCTCCTAAAAATCTTAAGAAAATCCAAAAGAATCGAAGTGAATATCAACTAAATTTACTCAAATTCTGCACCTGTAACTAAAAATCATAAAAAAATTCAAATAGATTTAATTTAACTTCAAAAAAATTTCTTCACTTCAGCTCCTTCTACTAAAAATCTTATGTAAATCCAAAGGAATCGAAGTGAATATCATCTAAATTTACTAAAATTCTGCATCTGTAAGCAAAAATCATAAAAAAATTCAAAAAGATTTAATTTAATTTTACAAAAATTTCATCAATTTCAGCTCCTTCTACTAAATCTTATGAAAATCCAAAGGAATCGAAGTGAATATCAACTAAATTTACTAAAATTCTGCACCTTTCACTAAAAATCATAAAAAAATACAATGAAATTTAATTTAATTTCACCAAAAGTTCATCAATTTCAGCTCCGCCTACTAAAAATCTTATGAAAATCCAAAGGAATCGAAGTGAATATCAACTAAATTTACTAAAATTCTGCATCTGTAACTAAAAATCATAAAAAAATCAAAAAGATTTAATTTAATTTCACCAAAATTTTTTCAATTCCAGTTCGTCCTCCTAATAATCTTAAAAAAATCCAGAAGAATCGAAGTTTATTTCAACAAAATTTACTCAAATTCGGCACCTTTCACTAAAAATCATAAAAGAATGCAAAGAAATTAAATTTAATTTCACCATAATTTCATCAATTTCAGCTCCCTCTACTAAAAATTTTATGAAAATCCACAGGAATCGAGGTGAATATCAACTAAATTTATTCAAATTCTGCACCTGTAAGTAAAAATCATAAAATAATTCAAAAAGATTTAATTTAATTTCACCAAAATTTTTTCAATTTCAGCTCCTTCTACTAAAAATCTTATGAAAATCCAAAGGAATCGAAGTGAATATCAACTAAATTTACTAAAATTCTGCATCTGTAACTAAAAATCATAAAAAAATTCAAAAAGATTTAGTTTAATTTCACCAACATGTTTTCAATTTCAGTTCCTCCTCCTAAAAATCTTAAGAAAATCCAAAAGAATCGAAGTGAGTATCAACTAAATTTACTAAAATTCTGCATCTGTAACTAAAAATCATAAAAAAATTCAAAAAGATTTAATGTAATTTTACAAAAATTTCATCAATTTCAGCTCCTTCTACTAAATCTTATGAAAATCCAAAGGAATCGAAGTGAATATCAACTAAATTTACTAAAATTCTGCATCTGTAACTAAAAATCATAAACAAATTCAAAAAGATTTAGTTTAATTTCACCAACATTTTTTCAATTTCAGTTCCTCCTCCTAAAAATCTTAAGAAAATCCAAAGGAATCGAAGTGAATATCAACTAAATTTACTAAAATTCTGCACCTTTCACTAAAAATCATAAAAAAATACAATGAAATGTAACTTAATTTCACCAAAATTTTTTCAATTTCAGCTCCTTCTACTAAAAATCTTATGAAAATCCAAAGGAATCGAAGTGAATATCAACTAAATTTACTAAAATTCTGCATCTGTAACTAAAAATCATAAAAAAATTCAAAAAGATTTAGTTTAATTTCACCAACATTTTTTCAATTTCAGTTCCTCCTCCTAAAAATCTTAAGAAAATCCAAAAGAATCGAAGTGAGTATCAACTAAATTTACTCAAATTCGGCACCTGTAACTAAACATCAAAAAAATTTAATTCAATTTAAAAAAAAATTCAAATTTCAGCTCTTCCTCCTAAAAATCTTAAGAAAATCCAAAAGAATCGAAGTGAATATCAACTAAATTTACTAAAATTCTGCATCTGTAACTAAAAATCATAAAAAAATTCAAAAAGATTTAGTTTAATTTCACCAACATTTTTTCAATTTCAGTTCCTCCTCCTAAAAATCTTAAGAAAAACTAAAAGAATCGAAGTGAATATCAACTAAATTTACTAAAATTCTGCACCTTTCACTAAAAATCATAAAAAAATACAATGAAATGTAATTTAATTTCACCAAAATTTTTTCAATTTCAGCTCCTTCTACTAAAAATCTTATGAAAATCCAATGGAATCGAAGTGAATATCAACTAAATTTACTAAAATTCTGCATCTGTAACTAAAAATCATAAAAAAATTCAAAAAGATTTAGTATAATTTCACCAACATTTTTTCAATTTCAGTTCCTCCTCCTAAAAATCTTAAGAAAATCCAAAAGAATCGAAGTGAATATCAACTAAATCTACTAAAATTCTGCATCTGTAACTAAAAATCATAAAAAAATCAAAAAGATTTAATTTAATTTCACCAAAATTTTTTCAATTTCAGCTCCTTCTACTAAAAATCTTATGAAAATCCAAAGGAATCGAAGTGAATATCAACTAAATTTACTAAAATTCTGCATCTGTAACTAAAAATCATTAAAAAATTCAAAAAGATTTAGTTTAATTTCACCAAAATTTTTTCAATTTCAGTTCCTCCTCCTAAAAATCTTAAGAAAATCCAAAAGAATCGAAGTGAATATCAACTAAATCTACTAAAATTCTGCATCTGTAACTAAAAATCATAAAAAAATCAAAAAGATTTAATTTAATTTCACCAAAATTTTTTCAATTTCAGCTCCTTCTACTAAAAATCTTATGAAAATCCAAAAGAATCGAAGTGAATATCAACTAAATTTACTCAAATTCTGCATCTGTAACTAAAAATCATAAAAAAATTCAAAAAGATTTAATTTAATTTTACAAAAATTTCATCAATTTCATCTCCTTCTACTAAATCTTATGAAAATCCAAAGGAATCGAAGTGAATATCAACTAAATTTACTAAAATTCTGCACCTGTAACTAAAAATCATAAAAAAATTCAAAAAGATTTAATTTAACTTAAAAAAAATTTCTTCATTTCAGCTCCTTCTACTAAAAATCTTATGTAAATCCAAAGGAATCGAAGTGAATATCATCTAAATTTACTAAAATTCTGCATCTGTAACCAAAAATCATAAAAAAATTCAAAAAGATTTAATTTAATTTTACAAAAATTTCATCAATTTCAGCTCCTTCTACTAAATCTTATGAAAATCCAAAGGAATCGAAGTGAATATCAACTAAATTTACTAAAATTCTGCACCTTTCACTAAAAATCATAAAAAAATACAATGAAATTTAATTTAATTTCACCAAAAATTCATCAATTTCAGCTCCGCCTACTAAAAGTCTTATGAAAATCCAAAGGAATCGAAGTGAATATCAACTAAATTTACTCAAATTCTGCATCTGTAACTAAAAATCATAAAAAAATCAAAAAGATTTAATTTAATTTCACCAAAATTTTTTCAATTCCAGTTCCTCCTCCTAAAAATCTTAAGGAAATCCAGAAGAATCGAAGTTTATTTCAACAAAATTTACTCAAATTCAGCACCTTTCACTAAAAATCATAAAAGAATGCAAAGAAATTAAATTTAATTTCACCATAATTTCATCAATTTCAGCTCCCTCTACTAAAAATTTTATGAAAATCCACAGGAATCGAGGTGAATATCAACTAAATTTATTCAAATTCTGCACCTGTAAGTAAAAATCATAAAATAATTCAAAAAGATTTAATTTAATTTCACCAAAATTTTTTCAATTTCAGCTCCTTCTACTAAAAATCTTATGAAAATCCAAAGGAATCGAAGTGAATATCAACTAAATTTACTAAAATTCTGCACCTTTCACTAAAAATCATAAAAAAATACAATGAAATGTAACTTAATTTCACCAAAATTTTTTCAATTTCAGCTCCTTCTACTAAAAATCTTATGAAAATCCAAAGGAATCGAAGTGAATATCAACTAAATTTACTAAAATTCTGCACCTTTCACTAAAAATCATAAAAAAATACAATGAAATTTAATTTAATTTCACCAAAAATTCATCAATTTCAGCTCCGCCTACTAAAAGTCTTATGAAAATCCAAAGGAATCGAAGTGAATATCAACTAAATTTACTAAAATTCTGCATCTGTAACTAAAAATCATAAAAAAATCAAAAAGATTTAATTTAATTTCACCAAAATTTTTTCAATTCCAGTTCCTCCTCCTAAAAATCTTAAGAAAATCCAGAAGAATCAAAGTTTATTTCAACAAAATTTACTCAAATTCGGCACCTTTCACTAAAAATCATAAAAGAATGCAAGGAAATTAAATTTAATTTCACCATAATTTCATCAATTTCAGCTCCTTCTACTAAAAATCTTATGAAAATCCAAAGGAATCGAAGTGAATATCAACTAAATTTACTAAAATTCTGCATCTGTAACTAAAAA
This sequence comes from Andrena minutula, assembly GCA_929113495.1. NCBI lineage: Eukaryota > Metazoa > Arthropoda > Insecta > Hymenoptera > Andrenidae > Andrena > Andrena minutula. The sequence goes on along the minus strand of OV815997.1, from coordinate 13,533,132 downwards.
TCATAAAAAAATTCAAAAAGATTTAGTTTAATTTCACCAACATTTTTTCAATTTCAGTTCCTCCTCCTAAAAATCTTAAGAAAATCCAAAAGAATCGAAGTGAGTATCAACTAAATTTACTCAAATTCGGCACCTGTAACTAAACATCAAAAAAATTTAATTCAATTTAAAAAAAAATTCAAATTTCAGCTCTTCCTCCTAAAAATCTTAAGAAAATCCAAAAGAATCGAAGTGAATATCAACTAAATTTACTAAAATTCTGCATCTGTAACTAAAAATCATAAAAAAATTCAAAAAGATTTAGTTTAATTTCACCAACATTTTTTCAATTTCAGTTCCTCCTCCTAAAAATCTTAAGAAAATCTAAAAGAATCGAAGTGAATATCAACTAAATTTACTAAAATTCTGCACCTTTCACTAAAAATCATAAAAAAATACAATGAAATGTAATTTAATTTCACCAAAATTTTTTCAATTTCAGCTCCTTCTACTAAAAATCTTATGAAAATCCAATGGAATCGAAGTGAATATCAACTAAATTTACTAAAATTCTGCATCTGTAACTAAAAATCATAAAAAAATTCAAAAAGATTTAGTATAATTTCACCAACATTTTTTCAATTTCAGTTCCTCCTCCTAAAAATCTTAAGAAAATCCAAAAGAATCGAAGTGAATATCAACTAAATCTACTAAAATTCTGCATCTGTAACTAAAAATCATAAAAAAATCAAAAAGATTTAATTTAATTTCACCAAAATTTTTTCAATTTCAGCTCCTTCTACTAAATCTTATGAAAATCCAAAGGAATCGAAGTGAATATCAACTAAATTTACTAAAATTCTGCATCTGTAACTAAAAATCATTAAAAAATTCAAAAAGATTTAGTTTAATTTCACCAAAATTTTTTCAATTTCAGTTCCTCCTCCTAAAAATCTTAAGAAAATCCAAAAGAATCGAAGTGAATATCAACTAAATCTACTAAAATTCTGCATCTGTAACTAAAAATCATAAAAAAATCAAAAAGATTTAATTTAATTTCACCAAAATTTTTTCAATTTCAGCTCCTTCTACTAAAAATCTTATGAAAATCCAAAAGAATCGAAGTGAATATCAACTAAATTTACTCAAATTCTGCATCTGTAACTAAAAATCATAAAAAAATTCAAAAAGATTTAATTTAATTTTACAAAAATTTCATCAATTTCATCTCCTTCTACTAAATCTTATGAAAATCCAAAGGAATCGAAGTGAATATCAACTAAATTTACTAAAATTCTGCACCTGTAACTAAAAATCATAAAAAAATCAAAAAGATTTAATTTAATTTCACCAAAATTTTTTCAATTCCAGTTCCTCCTCCTAAAAATCTTAAGAAAATCCAGAAGAATCGAAGTTTATTTCAACAAAATTTACTCAAATTCAGCACCTTTCACTAAAAATCATAAAAGAATGCAAAGAAATTAAATTTAATTTCACCATAATTTCATCAATTTCAGCTCCCTCTACTAAAAATTTTATGAAAATCCACAGGAATCGAGGTGAATATCAACTAAATTTATTCAAATTCTGCACCTGTAAGTAAAAATCATAAAATAATTCAAAAAGATTTAATTTAATTTCACCAAAATTTTTTCAATTTCAGCTCCTTCTACTAAAAATCTTATGAAAATCCAAAGGAATCGAAGTGAATATCAACTAAATTTACTAAAATTCTGCACCTTTCACTAAAAATCATAAAAAAATACAATGAAATGTAACTTAATTTCACCAAAATTTTTTCAATTTCAGCTCCTTCTACTAAAAATCTTATGAAAATCCAAAGGAATCGAAGTGAATATCAACTAAATTTACTAAAATTCTGCACCTTTCACTAAAAATCATAAAAAAATACAATGAAATTTAATTTAATTTCACCAAAAATTCATCAATTTCAGCTCCGCCTACTAAAAGTCTTATGAAAATCCAAAGGAATCGAAGTGAATATCAACTAAATTTACTAAAATTCTGCATCTGTAACTAAAAATCATAAAAAAATTCAAAAAGATTTAGTTTAATTTCACCAACATGTTTTCAATTTCAGTTCCTCCTCCTAAAAATCTTAAGAAAATCCAAAAGAATCGAAGTGAGTATCAACTAAATTTACTAAAATTCTCCATCTGTAACTAAAAATCATAAAAAAATTCAAAAAGATTTAATGTAATTTTACAAAAATTTCATCAATTTCAGCTCCTTCTACTAAATCTTATGAAAATCCAAAGGAATCGAAGTGAATATCAACTAAATTTACTAAAATTCTGCATCTGTAACTAAAAATCATAAACAAATTCAAAAAGATTTAGTTTAATTTCACCAACATTTTTTCAATTTCAGTTCCTCCTCCTAAAAATCTTAAGAAAATCCAAAGGAATCGAAGTGAATATCAACTAAATTTACTAAAATTCTGCACCTTTCACTAAAAATCATAAAAAAATACAATGAAATGTAACTTAATTTCACCAAAATTTTTTCAATTTCAGCTCCTTCTACTAAAAATCTTATGAAAATCCAAAGGAATCGAAGTGAATATCAACTAAATTTACTAAAATTCTGCACCTTTCACTAAAAATCATAAAAAAATACAATGAAATTTAATTTAATTTCACCAAAAATTCATCAATTTCAGCTCCGCCTACTAAAAGTCTTATGAAAATCCAAAGGAATCGAAGTGAATATCAACTAAATTTACTAAAATTCTGCATCTGTAACTAAAAATCATAAAAAAATCAAAAAGATTTAATTTAATTTCACCAAAATTTTTTCAATTCCAGTTCCTCCTCCTAAAAATCTTAAGAAAATCCAGAAGAATCAAAGTTTATTTCAACAAAATTTACTCAAATTCGGCACCTTTCACTAAAAATCATAAAAGAATGCAAGGAAATTAAATTTAATTTCACCATAATTTCATCAATTTCAGCTCCCTCTACTAAAAATCTTATGAAAATCCAAAGGAATCGAAGTGAATATCAACTAAATTTACTAAAATTCTGCATCTGTAACTAAAAATCATAAAAAAATTCAAAAAGATTTAGTTTAATTTCACCAACATTTTTTCAATTTCAGTTCCTCCTCCTAAAAATCTTAAGAAAATCCAAAAGAATCGAAGTGAGTATCAACTAAATTTACTCAAATTCGGCACCTGTAACTAAACATCAAAAAAATTTAATTCAATTTAAAAAAAAATTCAAATTTCAGCTCTTCCTCCTAAAAATCTTAAGAAAATCCAAAAGAATCGAAGTGAATATCAACTAAATTTACTAAAATTCTGCATCTGTAACTAAAAATCATAAAAAAATTCAAAAAGATTTAGTTTAATTTCACCAACATTTTTTCAATTTCAGTTCCTCCTCCTAAAAATCTTAAGAAAATCTAAAAGAATCGAAGTGAATATCAACTAAATTTACTAAAATTCTGCACCTTTCACTAAAAATCATAAAAAAATACAATGAAATGTAATTTAATTTCACCAAAATTTTTTCAATTTCAGCTCCTTCTACTAAAAATCTTATGAAAATCCAATGGAATCGAAGTGAATATCAACTAAATTTACTAAAATTCTGCATCTGTAACTAAAAATCATAAAAAAATTCAAAAAGATTTAGTATAATTTCACCAACATTTTTTCAATTTCAGTTCCTCCTCCTAAAAATCTTAAGAAAATCCAAAAGAATCGAAGTGAATATCAACTAAATCTACTAAAATTCTGCATCTGTAACTAAAAATCATAAAAAAATCAAAAAGATTTAATTTAATTTCACCAAAATTTTTTCAATTTCAGCTCCTTCTACTAAAAATCTTATGAAAATCCAAAGGAATCGAAGTGAATATCAACTAAATTTACTAAAATTCTGCATCTGTAACTAAAAATCATTAAAAAATTCAAAAAGATTTAGTTTAATTTCACCAAAATTTTTTCAATTTCAGTTCCTCCTCCTAAAAATCTTAAGAAAATCCAAAAGAATCGAAGTGAATATCAACTAAATCTACTAAAATTCTGCATCTGTAACTAAAAATCATAAAAAAATCAAAAAGATTTAATTTAATTTCACCAAAATTTTTTCAATTTCAGCTCCTTCTACTAAAAATCTTATGAAAATCCAAAAGAATCGAAGTGAATATCAACTAAATTTACTCAAATTCTGCATCTGTAACTAAAAATCATAAAAAAATTCAAAAAGATTTAATTTAATTTTACAAAAATTTCATCAATTTCATCTCCTTCTACTAAATCTTATGAAAATCCAAAGGAATCGAAGTGAATATCAACTAAATTTACTAAAATTCTGCACCTGTAACTAAAAATCATAAAAAAATTCAAAAAGATTTAATTTAACTTAAAAAAAATTTCTTCATTTCAGCTCCTTCTACTAAAAATCTTATGTAAATCCAAAGGAATCGAAGTGAATATCATCTAAATTTACTAAAATTCTGCATCTGTAACCAAAAATCATAAAAAAATTCAAAAAGATTTAATTTAATTTTACAAAAATTTCATCAATTTCAGCTCCTTCTACTAAATCTTATGAAAATCCAAAGGAATCGAAGTGAATATCAACTAAATTTACTAAAATTCTGCACCTTTCACTAAAAATCATAAAAAAATACAATGAAATTTAATTTAATTTCACCAAAAATTCATCAATTTCAGCTCCGCCTACTAAAAGTCTTATGAAAATCCAAAGGAATCGAAGTGAATATCAACTAAATTTACTAAAATTCTGCATCTGTAACTAAAAATCATAAAAAAATCAAAAAGATTTAATTTAATTTCACCAAAATTTTTTCAATTCCAGTTCCTCCTCCTAAAAATCTTAAGAAAATCCAGAAGAATCGAAGTTTATTTCAACAAAATTTACTCAAATTCAGCACCTTTCACTAAAAATCATAAAAGAATGCAAAGAAATTAAATTTAATTTCACCATAATTTCATCAATTTCAGCTCCCTCTACTAAAAATTTTATGAAAATCCACAGGAATCGAGGTGAATATCAACTAAATTTATTCAAATTCTGCACCTGTAAGTAAAAATCATAAAATAATTCAAAAAGATTTAATTTAATTTCACCAAAATTTTTTCAATTTCAGCTCCTTCTACTAAAAATCTTATGAAAATCCAAAGGAATCGAAGTGAATATCAACTAAATTTACTAAAATTCTGCACCTTTCACTAAAAATCATAAAAAAATACAATGAAATGTAACTTAATTTCACCAAAATTTTTTCAATTTCAGCTCCTTCTACTAAAAATCTTATGAAAATCCAAAGGAATCGAAGTGAATATCAACTAAATTTACTAAAATTCTGCACCTTTCACTAAAAATCATAAAAAAATACAATGAAATTTAATTTAATTTCACCAAAAATTCATCAATTTCAGCTCCGCCTACTAAAAGTCTTATGAAAATCCAAAGGAATCGAAGTGAATATCAACTAAATTTACTAAAATTCTGCATCTGTAACTAAAAATCATAAAAAAATCAAAAAGATTTAATTTAATTTCACCAAAATTTTTTCAATTCCAGTTCCTCCTCCTAAAAATCTTAAGAAAATCCAGAAGAATCAAAGTTTATTTCAACAAAATTTACTCAAATTCGGCACCTTTCACTAAAAATCATAAAAGAATGCAAGGAAATTAAATTTAATTTCACCATAATTTCATCAATTTCAGCTCCCTCTACTAAAAATCTTATGAAAATCCAAAGGAATCGAAGTGAATATCAACTAAATTTACTAAAATTCTGCATCTGTAACTAAAAATCATAAAAAAATTCAAAAAGATTTAGTTTAATTTCACCAACATTTTTTCAATTTCAGTTCCTCCTCCTAAAAATCTTAAGAAAATCCAAAAGAATCGAAGTGAGTATCAACTAAATTTACTCAAATTCGGCACCTGTAACTAAACATCAAAAAAATTTAATTCAATTTAAAAAAAAATTCAAATTTCAGCTCTTCCTCCTAAAAATCTTAAGAAAATCCAAAAGAATCGAAGTGAATATCAACTAAATTTACTAAAATTCTGCATCTGTAACTAAAAATCATAAAAAAATTCAAAAAGATTTAGTTTAATTTCACCAACATTTTTTCAATTTCAGTTCCTCCTCCTAAAAATCTTAAGAAAATCCAAAAGAATCGAAGTGAATATCAACTAAATTTACTAAAATTCTGCACCTTTCACTAAAAATCATAAAAAAATACAATGAAATGTAATTTAATTTCACCAAAATTTTTTCAATTTCAGCTCCTTCTACTAAAAATCTTATGAAAATCCAATGGAATCGAAGTGAATATCAACTAAATTTACTAAAATTCTGCATCTGTAACTAAAAATCATAAAAAAATTCAAAAAGATTTAGTATAATTTCACCAACATTTTTTCAATTTCAGTTCCTCCTCCTAAAAATCTTAAGAAAATCCAAAAGAATCGAAGTGAATATCAACTAAATCTACTAAAATTCTGCATCTGTAACTAAAAATCATAAAAAAATCAAAAAGATTTAATTTAATTTCACCAAAATTTTTTCAATTTCAGCTCCTTCTACTAAAAATCTTATGAAAATCCAAAGGAATCGAAGTGAATATCAACTAAATTTACTAAAATTCTGCATCTGTAACTAAAAATCATTAAAAAATTCAAAAAGATTTAGTTTAATTTCACCAAAATTTTTTCAATTTCAGTTCCTCCTCCTAAAAATCTTAAGAAAATCCAAAAGAATCGAAGTGAATATCAACTAAATCTACTAAAATTCTGCATCTGTAACTAAAAATCATAAAAAAATCAAAAAGATTTAATTTAATTTCACCAAAATTTTTTCAATTTCAGCTCCTTCTACTAAAAATCTTATGAAAATCCAAAAGAATCGAAGTGAATATCAACTAAATTTACTCAAATTCTGCATCTGTAACTAAAAATCATAAAAAAATTCAAAAAGATTTAATTTAATTTTACAAAAATTTCATCAATTTCATCTCCTTCTACTAAATCTTATGAAAATCCAAAGGAATCGAAGTGAATATCAACTAAATTTACTAAAATTCTGCACCTGTAACTAAAAATCATAAAAAAATTCAAAAAGATTTAATTTAACTTAAAAAAAATTTCTTCATTTCAGCTCCTTCTACTAAAAATCTTATGTAAATCCAAAGGAATCGAAGTGAATATCATCTAAATTTACTAAAATTCTGCATCTGAAACCAAAAATCATAAAAAAATTCAAAAAGATTTAATTTAATTTTACAAAAATTTCATCAATTTCAGCTCCTTCTACTAAATCTTATGAAAATCCAAAGGAATCGAAGTGAATATCAACTAAATTTACTAAAATTCTGCACCTTTCACTTAAAATCATAAAAAAATACAATGAAATTTAATTTAATTTCACCAAAAATTCATCAATTTCAGCTCCGCCTACTAAAAGTCTTATGAAAATCCAAAGGAATCGAAGTGAATATCAACTAAATTTACTAAAATTCTGCATCTGTAACTAAAAATCATAAAAAAATCAAAAAGATTTAATTTAATTTCACCAAAATTTTTTCAATTCCAGTTCCTCCTCCTAAAAATCTTAAGAAAATCCAGAAGAATCGAAGTTTATTTCAACAAAATTTACTCAAATTCAGCACCTTTCACTAAAAATCATAAAAGAATGCAAAGAAATTAAATTTAATTTCACCATAATTTCATCAATTTCAGCTCCCTCTACTAAAAATTTTATGAAAATCCACAGGAATCGAGGTGAATATCAACTAAATTTATTCAAATTCTGCACCTGTAAGTAAAAATCATAAAATAATTCAAAAAGATTTAATTTAATTTCACCAAAATTTTTTCAATTTCAGCTCCTTCTACTAAAAATCTTATGAAAATCCAAAGGAATCGAAGTGAATATCAACTAAATTTACTAAAATTCTGCATCTGTAACTAAAAATCATAAAAAAATTCAAAAAGATTTAGTTTAATTTCACCAACATTTTTTCAATTTCAGTTCCTCCTCCTAAAAATCTTAAGAAAATCCAAAAGAATCGAAGTGAGTATCAACTAAATTTACTAAAATTCTGCATCTGTAACTAAAAATCATAAACAAATTCAAAAAGATTTAGTTTAATTTTACCAACATTTTTTCAATTTCAGTTCCTCCTCCTAAAAATCTTAAGAAAATCCAATGGAATCGAAGTGAATATCAACTAAATTTACTAAAATTCTGCACCTTTCACTAAAAATCATAAAAAAATACAATGAAATTTAATTTAATTTCACCAAAAATTCATCAATTTCAGCTCCGCCTACTAAAAATCTTATGAAAATCCAAAGGAATCGATGTGAATATCAACTAAATTTACTAAAATTCTGCATCTGTAACTAAAAATCATAAAAAAAATCAAAAAGATTTAATTTAATTTCACCAAAATTTTTTCAATTCCAGGTCCTCCTCCTAAAAATCTTAAGAAAATCCAGAAGAATCGAAGTTTATTTCAACAAAATTTACTCAAATTCGGCACCTGTAACTAAACATCAAAAAAATTTAATTCAATTTAAAAAAAAAATTCCCATTTCAGCTCTTCCTCCTAAAAATCTTCAGAAAATCCAAAAGAATCGAAGTGAATATCAACTAAATTTACTCAAATTCTGCACCTGTAACTAAAAATCATAAAAAAATTCAAATAGATTTAATTTAACTTCAAAAAAATTTCTTCATTTCAGCTCCTTCTACTAAAAATCTTATGAAAATCCAAAGGAATCGAACTGAATATCAACTAAATGTACTCAAATTCTGCATCTGTAACCAAAAATCATAAAAAAATTCAAAAAGATTTAATTTAATTTCAAAAAAATTTCATCAATTTCAGCTCCTTCTACTAAAAATCTTATGAAAATCCAAAGGAATCGAAGTGAATATCAACTAAATTTACTAAAATTCTGCATCTGTAACTAAAAATCATAAAAAAATTCAAAAAGATTTAGTATAATTTCACCAACATTTTTTCAATTTCAGTTCCTCCTCCTAAAAATCTTAAGAAAATCCAAAAGAATCGAAGTGAATATCAACTAAATCTACTAAAATTCTGCATCTGTAACTAAAAATCATAAAAAAATCAAAAAGATTTAATTTAATTTCACCAAAATTTTTTCAATTTCAGCTCCTTCTACTAAAAATCTTAAGAAAATCCAAAAGAATCGAAGTGAATATCAACTAAATCTACTAAAATTCTGCATCTGTAACTAAAAATCATAAAAAAATCAAAAAGATTTAATTTAATTTCACCAAAATTTTTTCAATTTCAGCTCCTTCTACTAAAAATCTTATGAAAATCCAAAAGAATCGAAGTGAATATCAACTAAATTTACTCAAATTCTGCATCTGTAACTAAAAATCATAAAAAAATTCAAAAAGATTTAATTTAATTTTACAAAAATTTCATCAATTTCATCTCCTTCTACTAAATCTTATGAAAATCCAAAGGAATCGAAGTGAATATCAACTAAATTTACTAAAATTCTGCACCTGTAACTAAAAATCATAAAAAAATTCAAAAAGATTTAATTTAACTTAAAAAAAATTTCTTCATTTCAGCTCCTTCTACTAAAAATCTTATGTAAATCCAAAGGAATCGAAGTGAATATCATCTAAATTTACTAAAATTCTGCATCTGTAACCAAAAATCATAAAAAAATTCAAAAAGATTTAATTTAATTTTACAAAAATTTCATCAATTTCATCTCCTTCTACTAAATCTTATGAAAATCCAAAGGAATCGAAGTGAATAACAACTAAATTTACTAAAATTCTGCACCTGTAACTAAAAATCATAAAAAAATTCAAAAAGTTTTAATTTAACTTAAAAAAAATTTCTTCATTTCAGCTCCTTCTACTAAAAATCTTATGTAAATCCAAAGGAATCGAAGTGAATATCATCTAAATTTACTAAAATTCTGCATCTGTAACTAAAAATCATAAAAAAATTCAAAAAGATTTAGTTTAATTTCACCAACATTTTTTCAATTTCAGTTCCTCCTCCTAAAAATCTTAAGAAAATCCAAAAGAATCGAAGTGAGTATCAACTAAATTTACTAAAATTCTGCATCTGTAACTAAAAATCATAAAAAAATTCAAAAAGATTTAGTTTAATTTCACCAACATTTTTTCAATTTCAGTTCCTCCTCCTAAAAATCTTAAGAAAATCCAAAAGAATCGAAGTGAATATCAACTAAATCTACTAAAATTCTGCATCTGTAACTAAAAATCATAAAAAAATCAAAAAGATTTAATTTAATTTCACCAAAATTTTTTCAATTTCAGCTCCTTCTACTAAAAATCTTATGAAAATCCAAAAGAATCGAAGTGAATATCAACTAAATTTACTCAAATTCTGCATCTGTAACTAAAAATCATAAAAAAATTCAAAAAGATTTAATTTAATTTTACAAAAATTTCATCAATTTCATCTCCTTCTACTAAATCTTATGAAAATCCAAAGGAATCGAAGTGAATAACAACTAAATTTACTAAAATTCTGCACCTGTAACTAAAAATCATAAAAAAATTCAAAAAGATTTAATTTAACTTAAAAAAAATTTCTTCATTTCAGCTCCTTCTACTAAAAATCTTATGTAAATCCAAAGGAATCGAAGGGAATATCATCTAAATTTACTAAAATTCTGCATCTGTAACCAAAAATCATAAAAAAATTCAAAAAGATTTAATTTAATTTTACAAAAATTTCATCAATTTCAGCTCCTTCTACTAAATCTTATGAAAATCCAAAGGAATCGAAGTGAATATCAACTAAATTTACTAAAATTCTGCACCTTTCACTAAAAATCATAAAAAAATACAATGAAATTTAATTTAATTTCACCAAAAATTCATCAATTTCAGCTCCGCCTACTAAAAGTCTTATGAAAATCCAAAGGAATCGAAGTGAATATCAACTAAATTTACTAAAATTCTGCATCTGTAACTAAAAATCATAAAAAAATCAAAAAGATTTAATTTAATTTCACCAAAATTTTTTCAATTCCAGTTCCTCCTCCTAAAAATCTTAAGAAAATCCAGAAGAATCGAAGTTTATTTCAACAAAATTTACTCAAATTCAGCACCTTTCACTAAAAATCATAAAAGAATGCAAAGAAATTAAATTTAATTTCACCATAATTTCATCAATTTCAGCTCCCTCTACTAAAAATTTTATGAAAATCCACAGGAATCGAGGTGAATATCAACTAAATTTATTCAAATTCTGCACCTGTAAGTAAAAATCATAAAATAATTCAAAAAGATTTAATTTAATTTCACCAAAATTTTTTCAATTTCAGCTCCTTCTACTAAAAATCTTATGAAAATCCAAAGGAATCGAAGTGAATATCAACTAAATTTACTAAAATTCTGCATCTGTAACTAAAAATCATAAAAAAATTCAAAAAGATTTAGTTTAATTTCACCAACATTTTTTCAATTTCAGTTCCTCCTCCTAAAAATCTTAAGAAAATCCAAAAGAATCGAAGTGAGTATCAACTAAATTTACTAAAATTCTGCATCTGTAACTAAAAATCATAAACAAATTCAAAAAGATTTAGTTTAATTTTACCAACATTTTTTCAATTTCAGTTCCTCCTCCTAAAAATCTTAAGAAAATCCAATGGAATCGAAGTGAATATCAACTAAATTTACTAAAATTCTGCACCTTTCACTAAAAATCATAAAAAAATACAATGAAATTTAATTTAATTTCACCAAAAATTCATCAATTTCAGCTCCGCCTACTAAAAATCTTATGAAAATCCAAAGGAATCGATGTGAATATCAACTAAATTTACTAAAATTCTGCATCTGTAACTAAAAATCATAAAAAAAATCAAAAAGATTTAATTTAATTTCACCAAAATTTTTTCAATTCCAGGTCCTCCTCCTAAAAATCTTAAGAAAATCCAGAAGAATCGAAGTTTATTTCAACAAAATTTACTCAAATTCGGCACCTGTAACTAAACATCAAAAAAATTTAATTCAATTTAAAAAAAAAATTCCCATTTCAGCTCTTCCTCCTAAAAATCTTCAGAAAATCCAAAAGAATCGAAGTGAATATCAACTAAATTTACTCAAATTCTGCACCTGTAACTAAAAATCATAAAAAAATTCAAATAGATTTAATTTAACTTCAAAAAAATTTCTTCATTTCAGCTCCTTCTACTAAAAATCTTATGAAAATCCAAAGGAATCGAACTGAATATCAACTAAATGTACTCAAATTCTGCATCTGTAACCAAAAATCATAAAAAAATTCAAAAAGATTTAATTTAATTTCAAAAAAATTTCATCAATTTCAGCTCCTTCTACTAAAAATCTTATGAAAATCCAAAGGAATCGAAGTGAATATCAACTAAATTTACTAAAATTCTGCATCTGTAACTAAAAATCATAAAAAAAATCAAAAAGATTTAATTTAATTTCACCAAAATTTTTTCAATTCCAGTTCCTCCTCCTAAAAATCTTAAGAAAATCCAGAAGAATCGAAGTTTATTTCAACAAAGTTTACTCAAATTCGGCACCTGTAACTAAACATCAAAAAAATTTAATTCAATTTAAAAAAAAAATTCCAATTTCAGCTCTTCCTCCTAAAAATCTTAAGAAAATCCAAAAGAATCGAAGTGAATATCAACTAAATTTACTCAAATTCTGCACCTGTAACTAAAAATCATAAAAAAATTCAAATAGATTTAATTTAACTTCAAAAAAATTTCTTCACTTCAGCTCCTTCTACTAAAAATCTTATGTAAATCCAAAGGAATCGAAGTGAATATCATCTAAATTTACTAAAATTCTGCATCTGTAAGCAAAAATCATAAAAAAATTCAAAAAGATTTAATTTAATTTTACAAAAATTTCATCAATTTCAGCTCCTTCTACTAAATCTTATGAAAATCCAAAGGAATCGAAGTGAATATCAACTAAATTTACTAAAATTCTGCACCTTTCACTAAAAATCATAAAAAAATACAATGAAATTTAATTTAATTTCACCAAAAATTCATCAATTTCAGCTCCGCCTACTAAAAATCTTATGAAAATCCAAAGGAATCGAAGTGAATATCAACTAAATTTACTAAAATTCTGCATCTGTAACTAAAAATCATAAAAAAATCAAAAAGATTTAATTTAATTTCACCAAAATTTTTTCAATTCCAGTTCGTCCTCCTAATAATCTTAAAAAAATCCAGAAGAATCGAAGTTTATTTCAACAAAATTTACTCAAATTCGGCACCTTTCACTAAAAATCATAAAAGAATGCAAAGAAATTAAATTTAATTTCACCATAATTTCATCAATTTCAGCTCCCTCTACTAAAAATTTTATGAAAATCCACAGGAATCGAGGTGAATATCAACTAAATTTATTCAAATTCTGCACCTGTAAGTAAAAATCATAAAATAATTCAAAAAGATTTAATTTAATTTCACCAAAATTTTTTCAATTTCAGCTCCTTCTACTAAAAATCTTATGAAAATCCAAAGGAATCGAAGTGAATATCAACTAAATTTACTAAAATTCTGCATCTGTAACTAAAAATCATAAAAAAATTCAAAAAGATTTAGTTTAATTTCACCAACATGTTTTCAATTTCAGTTCCTCCTCCTAAAAATCTTAAGAAAATCCAAAAGAATCGAAGTGAGTATCAACTAAATTTACTAAAATTCTCCATCTGTAACTAAAAATCATAAAAAAATTCAAAAAGATTTAATGTAATTTTACAAAAATTTCATCAATTTCAGCTCCTTCTACTAAATCTTATGAAAATCCAAAGGAATCGAAGTGAATATCAACTAAATTTACTAAAATTCTGCATCTGTAACTAAAAATCATAAAAAAATTCAAAAAGATTTAGTATAATTTCACCAACATTTTTTCAATTTCAGTTCCTCCTCCTAAAAATCTTAAGAAAATCCAAAAGAATCGAAGTGAATATCAACTAAATCTACTAAAATTCTGCATCTGTAACTAAAAATCATAAAAAAATCAAAAAGATTTAATTTAATTTCACCAAAATTTTTTCAATTTCAGCTCCTTCTACTAAAAATCTTATGAAAATCCAAAGGAATCGAAGTGAATATCAACTAAATTTACTAAAATTCTGCATCTGTAACTAAAAATCATTAAAAAATTCAAAAAGATTTAGTTTAATTTCACCAAAATTTTTTCAATTTCAGTTCCTCCTCCTAAAAATCTTAAGAAAATCCAAAAGAATCGAAGTGAATATCAACTAAATCTACTAAAATTCTGCATCTGTAACTAAAAATCATAAAAAAATCAAAAAGATTTAATTTAATTTCACCAAAATTTTTTCAATTTCAGCTCCTTCTACTAAAAATCTTATGAAAATCCAAAAGAATCGAAGTGAATATCAACTAAATTTACTCAAATTCTGCATCTGTAACTAAAAATCATAAAAAAATTCAAAAAGATTTAATTTAATTTTACAAAAATTTCATCAATTTCAGCTCCTTCTACTAAATCTTATGAAAATCCAAAGGAATCGAAGTGAATATCAACTAAATTTACTCAAATTCTGCATCTGTAACTAAAAATCATAAAAAAATTCAAAAAGATTTAATTTAATTTTACAAAAATTTCATCAATTTCATCTCCTTCTACTAAATCTTATGAAAATCCAAAGGAATCGAAGTGAATATCAACTAAATTTACTAAAATTCTGCACCTGTAACTAAAAATCATAAAAAAATTCAAAAAGATTTAATTTAACTTAAAAAAAATTTCTTCATTTCAGCTCCTTCTACTAAAAATCTTATGTAAATCCAAAGGAATCGAAGTGAATATCATCTAAATTTACTAAAATTCTGCATCTGTAACCAAAAATCATAAAAAAATTCAAAAAGATTTAATTTAATTTTACAAAAATTTCATCAATTTCAGCTCCTTCTACTAAATCTTATGAAAATCCAAAGGAATCGAAGTGAATATCAACTAAATTTACTAAAATTCTGCACCTGTAACTAAAAATCATAAAAAAATTCAAAAAGATTTAATTTAACTTAAAAAAAATTTCTTCATTTCAGCTCCTTCTACTAAAAATCTTATGTAAATCCAAAGGAATCGAAGTGAATATCATCTAAATTTACTAAAATTCTGCATCTGTAACCAAAAATCATAAAAAAATTCAAAAAGATTTAGTATAATTTCACCAACATTTTTTCAATTTCAGTTCCTCCTCCTAAAAATCTTAAGAAAATCCAAAAGAATCGAAGTGAATATCAACTAAATCTACTAAAATTCTGCATCTGTAACTAAAAATCATAAAAAAATCAAAAAGATTTAATTTAATTTCACCAAAATTTTTTCAATTTCAGCTCCTTCTACTAAAAATCTTATGAAAATCCAAAGGAATCGAAGTGAATATCAACTAAATTTACTAAAATTCTGCATCTGTAACTAAAAATCATTAAAAAATTCAAAAAGATTTAGTTTAATTTCACCAAAATTTTTTCAATTTCAGTTCCTCCTCCTAAAAATCTTAAGAAAATCCAAAAGAATCGAAGTGAATATCAACTAAATCTACTAAAATTCTGCATCTGTAACTAAAAATCATAAAAAAATCAAAAAGATTTAATTTAATTTCACCAAAATTTTTTCAATTTCAGCTCCTTCTACTAAAAATCTTATGAAAATCCAAAAGAATCGAAGTGAATATCAACTAAATTTACTCAAATTCTGCATCTGTAACTAAAAATCATAAAAAAATTCAAAAAGATTTAATTTAATTTTACAAAAATTTCATCAATTTCATCTCCTTCTACTAAATCTTATGAAAATCCAAAGGAATCGAAGTGAATATCAACTAAATTTACTAAAATTCTGCACCTGTAACTAAAAATCATAAAAAAATTCAAAAAGATTTAATTTAACTTAAAAAAAATTTCTTCATTTCAGCTCCTTCTACTAAAAATCTTATGTAAATCCAAAGGAATCGAAGTGAATATCATCTAAATTTACTAAAATTCTGCATCTGTAACCAAAAATCATAAAAAAATTCAAAAAGATTTAATTTAATTTTACAAAAATTTCATCAATTTCAGCTCCTTCTACTAAATCTTATGAAAATCCAAAGGAATCGAAGTGAATATCAACTAAATTTACTAAAATTCTGCACCTTTCACTAAAAATCATAAAAAAATACAATGAAATTTAATTTAATTTCACCAAAAATTCATCAATTTCAGCTCCGCCTACTAAAAGTCTTATGAAAATCCAAAGGAATCGAAGTGAATATCAACTAAATTTACTAAAATTCTGCATCTGTAACTAAAAATCATAAAAAAATCAAAAAGATTTAATTTAATTTCACCAAAATTTTTTCAATTCCAGTTCCTCCTCCTAAAAATCTTAAGAAAATCCAGAAGAATCGAAGTTTATTTCAACAAAATTTACTCAAATTCAGCACCTTTCACTAAAAATCATAAAAGAATGCAAAGAAATTAAATTTAATTTCACCATAATTTCATCAATTTCAGCTCCCTCTACTAAAAATTTTATGAAAATCCACAGGAATCGAGGTGAATATCAACTAAATTTATTCAAATTCTGCACCTGTAAGTAAAAATCATAAAATAATTCAAAAAGATTTAATTTAATTTCACCAAAATTTTTTCAATTTCAGCTCCTTCTACTAAAAATCTTATGAAAATCCAAAGGAATCGAAGTGAATATCAACTAAATTTACTAAAATTCTGCATCTGTAACTAAAAATCATAAAAAAATTCAAAAAGATTTAGTTTAATTTCACCAACATTTTTTCAATTTCAGTTCCTCCTCCTAAAAATCTTAAGAAAATCCAAAAGAATCGAAGTGAGTATCAACTAAATTTACTAAAATTCTGCATCTGTAACTAAAAATCATAAACAAATTCAAAAAGATTTAGTTTAATTTTACCAACATTTTTTCAATTTCAGTTCCTCCTCCTAAAAATCTTAAGAAAATCCAATGGAATCGAAGTGAATATCAACTAAATTTACTAAAATTCTGCACCTTTCACTAAAAATCATAAAAAAATACAATGAAATTTAATTTAATTTCACCAAAAATTCATCAATTTCAGCTCCGCCTACTAAAAATCTTATGAAAATCCAAAGGAATCGATGTGAATATCAACTAAATTTACTAAAATTCTGCATCTGTAACTAAAAATCATAAAAAAAATCAAAAAGATTTAATTTAATTTCACCAAAATTTTTTCAATTCCAGGTCCTCCTCCTAAAAATCTTAAGAAAATCCAGAAGAATCGAAGTTTATTTCAACAAAATTTACTCAAATTCGGCACCTGTAACTAAACATCAAAAAAATTTAATTCAATTTAAAAAAAAAATTCCCATTTCAGCTCTTCCTCCTAAAAATCTTCAGAAAATCCAAAAGAATCGAAGTGAATATCAACTAAATTTACTCAAATTCTGCACCTGTAACTAAAAATCATAAAAAAATTCAAAAAGATTTAATTTAACTTCAAAAAAATTTCTTCATTTCAGCTCCTTCTACTAAAAATCTTATGAAAATCCAAAGGAATCGAACTGAATATCAACTAAATGTACTCAAATTCTGCATCTGTAACCAAAAATCATAAAAAAATTCAAAAAGATTTAATTTAATTTCAAAAAAATTTCATCAATTTCAGCTCCTTCTACTAAAAATCTTATGAAAATCCAAAGGAATCGAAGTGAATATCAACTAAATTTACTAAAATTCTGCATCTGTAACTAAAAATCATAAAAAAATTCAAAAAGATTTAGTATAATTTCACCAACATTTTTTCAATTTCAGTTCCTCCTCCTAAAAATCTTAAGAAAATCCAAAAGAATCGAAGTGAATATCAACTAAATCTACTAAAATTCTGCATCTGTAACTAAAAATCATAAAAAAATCAAAAAGATTTAATTTAATTTCACCAAAATTTTTTCAATTTCAGCTCCTTCTACTAAAAATCTTAAGAAAATCCAAAAGAATCGAAGTGAATATCAACTAAATCTACTAAAATTCTGCATCTGTAACTAAAAATCATAAAAAAATCAAAAAGATTTAATTTAATTTCACCAAAATTTTTTCAATTTCAGCTCCTTCTACTAAAAATCTTATGAAAATCCAAAAGAATCGAAGTGAATATCAACTAAATTTACTCAAATTCTGCATCTGTAACTAAAAATCATAAAAAAATTCAAAAAGATTTAATTTAATTTTACAAAAATTTCATCAATTTCATCTCCTTCTACTAAATCTTATGAAAATCCAAAGGAATCGAAGTGAATATCAACTAAATTTACTAAAATTCTGCACCTGTAACTAAAAATCATAAAAAAATTCAAAAAGATTTAATTTAACTTAAAAAAAATTTCTTCATTTCAGCTCCTTCTACTAAAAATCTTATGTAAATCCAAAGGAATCGAAGTGAATATCATCTAAATTTACTAAAATTCTGCATCTGTAACCAAAAATCATAAAAAAATTCAAAAAGATTTAATTTAATTTTACAAAAATTTCATCAATTTCAGCTCCTTCTACTAAATCTTATGAAAATCCAAAGGAATCGAAGTGAATATCAACTAAATTTACTAAAATTCTGCACCTTTCACTAAAAATCATAAAAAAATACAATGAAATTTAATTTAATTTCACCAAAAATTCATCAATTTCAGCTCCGCCTACTAAAAGTCTTATGAAAATCCAAAGGAATCGAAGTGAATATCAACTAAATTTACTAAAATTCTGCATCTGTAACTAAAAATCATAAAAAAATCAAAAAGATTTAATTTAATTTCACCAAAATTTTTTCAATTCCAGTTCCTCCTCCTAAAAATCTTAAGAAAATCCAGAAGAATCGAAGTTTATTTCAACAAAATTTACTCAAATTCAGCACCTTTCACTAAAAATCATAAAAGAATGCAAAGAAATTAAATTTAATTTCACCATAATTTCATCAATTTCAGCTCCCTCTACTAAAAATTTTATGAAAATCCACAGGAATCGAGGTGAATATCAACTAAATTTATTCAAATTCTGCACCTGTAAGTAAAAATCATAAAATAATTCAAAAAGATTTAATTTAATTTCACCAAAATTTTTTCAATTTCAGCTCCTTCTACTAAAAATCTTATGAAAATCCAAAGGAATCGAAGTGAATATCAACTAAATTTACTAAAATTCTGCATCTGTAACTAAAAATCATAAAAAAATTCAAAAAGATTTAGTTTAATTTCACCAACATTTTTTCAATTTCAGTTCCTCCTCCTAAAAATCTTAAGAAAATCCAAAAGAATCGAAGTGAGTATCAACTAAATTTACTAAAATTCTGCATCTGTAACTAAAAATCATAAACAAATTCAAAAAGATTTAGTTTAATTTTACCAACATTTTTTCAATTTCAGTTCCTCCTCCTAAAAATCTTAAGAAAATCCAATGGAATCGAAGTGAATATCAACTAAATTTACTAAAATTCTGCACCTTTCACTAAAAATCATAAAAAAATACAATGAAATTTAATTTAATTTCACCAAAAATTCATCAATTTCAGCTCCGCCTACTAAAAATCTTATGAAAATCCAAAGGAATCGATGTGAATATCAACTAAATTTACTAAAATTCTGCATCTGTAACTAAAAATCATAAAAAAAATCAAAAAGATTTAATTTAATTTCACCAAAATTTTTTCAATTCCAGGTCCTCCTCCTAAAAATCTTAAGAAAATCCAGAAGAATCGAAGTTTATTTCAACAAAATTTACTCAAATTCGGCACCTGTAACTAAACATCAAAAAAATTTAATTCAATTTAAAAAAAAAATTCCCATTTCAGCTCTTCCTCCTAAAAATCTTCAGAAAATCCAAAAGAATCGAAGTGAATATCAACTAAATTTACTCAAATTCTGCACCTGTAACTAAAAATCATAAAAAAATTCAAATAGATTTAATTTAACTTCAAAAAAATTTCTTCATTTCAGCTCCTTCTACTAAAAATCTTATGAAAATCCAAAGGAATCGAACTGAATATCAACTAAATGTACTCAAATTCTGCATCTGTAACCAAAAATCATAAAAAAATTCAAAAAGATTTAATTTAATTTCAAAAAAATTTCATCAATTTCAGCTCCTTCTACTAAAAATCTTATGAAAATCCAAAGGAATCGAAGTGAATATCAACTAAATTTACTAAATTTCTGCATCTGTAACTAAAAATCATAAAAAAATCAAAAAGATTTAATTTAATTTCACCAAAATTTTTTCAATTCCAGTTCCTCCTCCTAAAAATCTTAAGAAAATCCAGAAGAATCGAAGTTTATTTCAACAAAATTTACTCAAATTCGGCACCTGTAACTAAACATCAAAAAAATTTAATTCAATTTAAAAAAAAAATTCCAATTTCAGCTCTTCCTCCTAAAAATCTTAAGAAAATCCAAAAGAATCGAAGTGAATATCAACTAAATTTACTCAAATTCTGCACCTGTAACTAAAAATCATAAAAAAATTCAAATAGATTTAATTTAACTTCAAAAAAATTTCTTCACTTCAGCTCCTTCTACTAAAAATCTTATGTAAATCCAAAGGAATCGAAGTGAATATCATCTAAATTTACTAAAATTCTGCATCTGTAACCAAAAATCATAAAAAAATTCAAAAAGATTTAATTTAATTTTACAAAAATTTCATCAATTTCAGCTCCTTCTACTAAATCTTATGAAAATCCAAAGGAATCGAAGTGAATATCAACTAAATTTACTAAAATTCTGCACCTTTCACTAAAAATCATAAAAAAATACAATGAAATTTAATTTAATTTCACCAAAAATTCATCAATTTCAGCTCCGCCTACTAAAAGTCTTATGAAAATCCAAAGGAATCGAAGTGAATATCAACTAAATTTACTAAAATTCTGCATCTGTAACTAAAAATCATAAAAAAATCAAAAAGATTTAATTTAATTTCACCAAAATTTTTTCAATTCCAGTTCCTCCTCCTAAAAATCTTAAGAAAATCCAGAAGAATCAAAGTTTATTTCAACAAAATTTACTCAAATTCGGCACCTTTCACTAAAAATCATAAAAGAATGCAAGGAAATTAAATTTAATTTCACCATAATTTCATCAATTTCAGCTCCCTCTACTAAAAATTTTATGAAAATCCACAGGAATCGAGGTGAATATCAACTAAATTTATTCAAATTCTGCACCTGTAAGTAAAAATCATAAAATAATTCAAAAAGATTTAATTTAATTTCACCAAAATTTTTTCAATTTCAGCTCCTTCTACTAAAAATCTTATGAAAATCCAAAGGAATCGAAGTGAATATCAACTAAATTTACTAAAATTCTGCACCTTTCACTAAAAATCATAAAAAAATACAATGAAATGTAATTTAATTTCACCAAAATTTTTTCAATTTCAGCTCCTTCTACTAAAAATCTTATGAAAATCCAATGGAATCGAAGTGAATATCAACTAAATTTACTAAAATTCTGCATCTGTAACTAAAAATCATAAAAAAATTCAAAAAGATTTAGTATAATTTCACCAACATTTTTTCAATTTCAGTTCCTCCTCCTAAAAATCTTAAGAAAATCCAAAAGAATCGAAGTGAATATCAACTAAATCTACTAAAATTCTGCATCTGTAACTAAAAATCATAAAAAAATCAAAAAGATTTAATTTAATTTCACCAAAATTTTTTCAATTTCAGCTCCTTCTACTAAAAATCTTATGAAAATCCAAAGGAATCGAAGTGAATATCAACTAAATTTACTAAAATTCTGCATCTGTAACTAAAAATCATTAAAAAATTCAAAAAGATTTAGTTTAATTTCACCAAAATTTTTTCAATTTCAGTTCCTCCTCCTAAAAATCTTAAGAAAATCCAAAAGAATCGAAGTGAATATCAACTAAATCTACTAAAATTCTGCATCTGTAACTAAAAATCATAAAAAAATCAAAAAGATTTAATTTAATTTCACCAAAATTTTTTCAATTTCAGCTCCTTCTACTAAAAATCTTATGAAAATCCAAAAGAATCGAAGTGAATATCAACTAAATTTACTCAAATTCTGCATCTGTAACTAAAAATCATAAAAAAATTCAAAAAGATTTAATTTAATTTTACAAAAATTTCATCAATTTCATCTCCTTCTACTAAATCTTATGAAAATCCAAAGGAATCGAAGTGAATATCAACTAAATTTACTAAAATTCTGCACCTGTAACTAAAAATCATAAAAAAATTCAAAAAGATTTAATTTAACTTAAAAAAAATTTCTTCATTTCAGCTCCTTCTACTAAAAATCTTATGTAAATCCAAAGGAATCGAAGTGAATATCATCTAAATTTACTAAAATTCTGCATCTGTAACCAAAAATCATAAAAAAATTCAAAAAGATTTAATTTAATTTTACAAAAATTTCATCAATTTCAGCTCCTTCTACTAAATCTTATGAAAATCCAAAGGAATCGAAGTGAATATCAACTAAATTTACTAAAATTCTGCACCTTTCACTAAAAATCATAAAAAAATACAATGAAATTTAATTTAATTTCACCAAAAATTCATCAATTTCAGCTCCGCCTACTAAAAGTCTTATGAAAATCCAAAGGAATCGAAGTGAATATCAACTAAATTTACTAAAATTCTGCATCTGTAACTAAAAATCATAAAAAAATCAAAAAGATTTAATTTAATTTCACCAAAATTTTTTCAATTCCAGTTCCTCCTCCTAAAAATCTTAAGAAAATCCAGAAGAATCGAAGTTTATTTCAACAAAATTTACTCAAATTCAGCACCTTTCACTAAAAATCATAAAAGAATGCAAAGAAATTAAATTTAATTTCACCATAATTTCATCAATTTCAGCTCCCTCTACTAAAAATTTTATGAAAATCCACAGGAATCGAGGTGAATATCAACTAAATTTATTCAAATTCTGCACCTGTAAGTAAAAATCATAAAATAATTCAAAAAGATTTAATTTAATTTCACCAAAATTTTTTCAATTTCAGCTCCTTCTACTAAAAATCTTATGAAAATCCAAAGGAATCGAAGTGAATATCAACTAAATTTACTAAAATTCTGCATCTGTAACTAAAAATCATAAAAAAATTCAAAAAGATTTAGTTTAATTTCACCAACATTTTTTCAATTTCAGTTCCTCCTCCTAAAAATCTTAAGAAAATCCAAAAGAATCGAAGTGAGTATCAACTAAATTTACTAAAATTCTGCATCTGTAACTAAAAATCATAAACAAATTCAAAAAGATTTAGTTTAATTTTACCAACATTTTTTCAATTTCAGTTCCTCCTCCTAAAAATCTTAAGAAAATCCAATGGAATCGAAGTGAATATCAACTAAATTTACTAAAATTCTGCACCTTTCACTAAAAATCATAAAAAAATACAATGAAATTTAATTTAATTTCACCAAAAATTCATCAATTTCAGCTCCGCCTACTAAAAATCTTATGAAAATCCAAAGGAATCGATGTGAATATCAACTAAATTTACTAAAATTCTGCATCTGTAACTAAAAATCATAAAAAAAATCAAAAAGATTTAATTTAATTTCACCAAAATTTTTTCAATTCCAGGTCCTCCTCCTAAAAATCTTAAGAAAATCCAGAAGAATCGAAGTTTATTTCAACAAAATTTACTCAAATTCGGCACCTGTAACTAAACATCAAAAAAATTTAATTCAATTTAAAAAAAAAATTCCCATTTCAGCTCTTCCTCCTAAAAATCTTCAGAAAATCCAAAAGAATCGAAGTGAATATCAACTAAATTTACTCAAATTCTGCACCTGTAACTAAAAATCATAAAAAAATTCAAATAGATTTAATTTAACTTCAAAAAAATTTCTTCATTTCAGCTCCTTCTACTAAAAATCTTATGAAAATCCAAAGGAATCGAACTGAATATCAACTAAATGTACTCAAATTCTGCATCTGTAACCAAAAATCATAAAAAAATTCAAAAAGATTTAATTTAATTTCAAAAAAATTTCATCAATTTCAGCTCCTTCTACTAAAAATCTTATGAAAATCCAAAGGAATCGAAGTGAATATCAACTAAATTTACTAAAATTCTGCATCTGTAACTTAAAATCATAAAAAAATTCAAAAAGATTAATATAATTTCACCAACATTTTTTCAATTTCAGTTCCTCCTCCTAAAAATCTTAAGAAAATCCAAAAGAATCGAAGTGAATATCAACTAAATCTACTAAAATTCTGCATCTGTAACTAAAAATCATAAAAAAATCAAAAAGATTTAATTTAATTTCACCAAAATTTTTTCAATTTCAGCTCCTTCTACTAAAAATCTTATGAAAATCCAAAGGAATCGAAGTGAATATCAACTAAATTTACTAAAATTCTGCATCTGTAACTAAAAATCATTAAAAAATTCAAAAAGATTTAGTTTAATTTCACCAAAATTTTTTAAATTTCAGTTCCTCCTCCTAAAAATCTTAAGAAAATCCAAAAGAATCGAAGTGAATATCAACTAAATCTACTAAAATTCTGCATCTGTAACTAAAAATCATAAAAAAATCAAAAAGATTTAATTTAATTTCACCAAAATTTTTTCAATTTCAGCTCCTTCTACTAAAAATCTTATGAAAATCCAAAAGAATCGAAGTGAATATCAA
Source organism: Andrena minutula (assembly GCA_929113495.1). Classification (NCBI taxonomy): domain Eukaryota; kingdom Metazoa; phylum Arthropoda; class Insecta; order Hymenoptera; family Andrenidae; genus Andrena; species Andrena minutula. Next base: position 13,508,430 of record OV815997.1, on the reverse strand, counting down.
CTAAATTTACTCAAATTCTGCATCTGTAACTAAAAATCATAAAAAAATTCAAAAAGATTTAATTTAATTTTACAAAAATTTCATCAATTTCATCTCCTTCTACTAAATCTTATGAAAATCCAAAGGAATCGAAGTGAATATCAACTAAATTTACTAAAATTCTGCACCTGTAACTAAAAATCATAAAAAAATTCAAAAAGATTTAATTTAACTTAAAAAAAATTTCTTCATTTCAGCTCCTTCTACTAAAAATCTTATGTAAATCCAAAGGAATCGAATTGAATATCATCTAAATTTACTAAAATTCTGCATCTGTAACCAAAAATCATAAAAAAATTCAAAAAGATTTAATTTAATTTTACAAAAATTTCATCAATTTCAGCTCCTTCTACTAAATCTTATGAAAATCCAAAGGAATCGAAGTGAATATCAACTAAATTTACTAAAATTCTGCACCTTTCACTAAAAATCATAAAAAAATACAATGAAATTTAATTTAATTTCACCAAAAATTCATCAATTTCAGCTCCGCCTACTAAAAGTCTTATGAAAATCCAAAGGAATCGAAGTGAATATCAACTAAATTTACTAAAATTCTGCATCTGTAACTAAAAATCATAAAAAAATCAAAAAGATTTAATTTAATTTCACCAAAATTTTTTCAATTCCAGTTCCTCCTCCTAAAAATCTTAAGAAAATCCAGAAGAATCGAAGTTTATTTCAACAAAATTTACTCAAATTCAGCACCTTTCACTAAAAATCATAAAAGAATGCAAAGAAATTAAATTTAATTTCACCATAATTTCATCAATTTCAGCTCCCTCTACTAAAAATTTTATGAAAATCCACAGGAATCGAGGTGAATATCAACTAAATTTATTCAAATTCTGCACCTGTAAGTAAAAATCATAAAATAATTCAAAAAGATTTAATTTAATTTCACCAAAATTTTTTCAATTTCAGCTCCTTCTACTAAAAATCTTATGAAAATCCAAAGGAATCGAAGTGAATATCAACTAAATTTACTAAAATTCTGCATCTGTAACTAAAAATCATAAAAAAATTCAAAAAGATTTAGTTTAATTTCACCAACATTTTTTCAATTTCAGTTCCTCCTCCTAAAAATCTTAAGAAAATCCAAAAGAATCGAAGTGAGTATCAACTAAATTTACTAAAATTCTGCATCTGTAACTAAAAATCATAAACAAATTCAAAAAGATTTAGTTTAATTTTACCAACATTTTTTCAATTTCAGTTCCTCCTCCTAAAAATCTTAAGAAAATCCAATGGAATCGAAGTGAATATCAACTAAATTTACTAAAATTCTGCACCTTTCACTAAAAATCATAAAAAAATACAATGAAATTTAATTTAATTTCACCAAAAATTCATCAATTTCAGCTCCGCCTACTAAAAATCTTATGAAAATCCAAAGGAATCGATGTGAATATCAACTAAATTTACTAAAATTCTGCATCTGTAACTAAAAATCATAAAAAAAATCAAAAAGATTTAATTTAATTTCACCAAAATTTTTTCAATTCCAGGTCCTCCTCCTAAAAATCTTAAGAAAATCCAGAAGAATCGAAGTTTATTTCAACAAAATTTACTCAAATTCGGCACCTGTAACTAAACATCAAAAAAATTCAATTCAATTTAAAAAAAAAATTCCCATTTCAGCTCTTCCTCCTAAAAATCTTCAGAAAATCCAAAAGAATCGAAGTGAATATCAACTAAATTTACTCAAATTCTGCACCTGTAACTAAAAATCATAAAAAAATTCAAATAGATTTAATTTAACTTCAAAAAAATTTCTTCATTTCAGCTCCTTCTACTAAAAATCTTAAGAAAATCCAAAAGAATCGAAGTGAATATCAACTAAATTTACTCAAATTCTGCACCTGTAACTAAAAATCATAAAAAAATTCAAATAGATTTAATTTAACTTCAAAAAAATTTCTTCACTTCAGCTCCTTCTACTAAAAATCTTATGTAAATCCAAAGGAATCGAAGTGAATATCATCTAAATTTACTAAAATTCTGCATCTGTAACCAAAAATCATAAAAAAATTCAAAAAGATTTAATTTAATTTTACAAAAATTTCATCAATTTCAGCTCCTTCTACTAAATCTTATGAAAATCCAAAGGAATCGAAGTGAATATCAACTAAATTTACTAAAATTCTGCACCTTTCACTAAAAATCATAAAAAAATACAATGAAATTTAATTTAATTTCACCAAAAATTCATCAATTTCAGCTCCGCCTACTAAAAATCTTATGAAAATCCAAAGGAATCGAAGTGAATATCAACTAAATTTACTAAAATTCTGCATCTGTAACTAAAAATCATAAAAAAATCAAAAAGATTTAATTTAATTTCACCAAAATTTTTTCAATTCCAGTTCGTCCTCCTAATAATCTTAAAAAAATCCAGAAGAATCGAAGTTTATTTCAACAAAATTTACTCAAATTCGGCACCTTTCACTAAAAATCATAAAAGAATGCAAAGAAATTAAATTTAATTTCACCATAATTTCATCAATTTCAGCTCCCTCTACTAAAAATTTTATGAAAATCCACAGGAATCGAGGTGAATATCAACTAAATTTATTCAAATTCTGCACCTGTAAGTAAAAATCATAAAATAATTCAAAAAGATTTAATTTAATTTCACCAAAATTTTTTCAATTTCAGCTCCTTCTACTAAAAATCTTATGAAAATCCAAAGGAATCGAAGTGAATATCAACTAAATTTACTAAAATTCTGCATCTGTAACTAAAAATCATAAAAAAATTCAAAAAGATTTAGTTTAATTTCACCAACATGTTTTCAATTTCAGTTCCTCCTCCTAAAAATCGTAAGAAAATCCAAAAGAATCGAAGTGAGTATCAACTAAATTTACTAAAATTCTCCATCTGTAACTAAAAATCATAAAAAAATTCAAAAAGATTTAATGTAATTTTACAAAAATTTCATCAATTTCAGCTCCTTCTACTAAATCTTATGAAAATCCAAAGGAATCGAAGTGAATATCAACTAAATTTACTAAAATTCTGCATCAGTAACTAAAAATCATAAACAAATTCAAAAAGATTTAGTTTAATTTCACCAACATTTTTTCAATTTCAGTTCCTCCTCCTAAAAATCTTAAGAAAATCCAAAGGAATCGAAGTGAATATCAACTAAATTTACTAAAATTCTGCACCTTTCACTAAAAATCATAAAAAAATACAATGAAATTTAATTTAATTTCACCAAAAATTCATCAATATCAGCTCCGCCTACTAAAAATCTTATGAAAATCCAAAGGAATCGATGTGAATATCAACTAAATTTACTAAAATTCTGCATCTGTAACTAAAAATCATAAAAAAATCAAAAAGGTTTAATTTAATTTTACAAAAATTTCATCAATTTCAGCTCCTTCTACTAAATCTTATGAAAATCCAAAGGAATCGAAGTGAATATCAACTAAATTTACTAAAATTCTGCACCTTTCACTAAAAATCATAAAAAAATACAATGAAATGTAACTTAATTTCACCAAAATTTTTTCAATTTCAGCTCCTTCTACTAAAAATCTTATGAAAATCCAAAGGAATCGAAGTGAATATCAACTAAATTTACTAAAATTCTGCACCTTTCACTAAAAATCATAAAAAAATACAATGAAATGTAACTTAATTTCACCAAAATTTTTTCAATTTCAGCTCCTTCTACTAAAAATCTTATGAAAATCCAAAGGAATCGAAGTGAATATCAACTAAATTTACTAAAATTCTGCATCTGTAACTAAAAATCATAAAAAAATTCAAAAAGATTTAATTTAATTTCAAAAAAATATCATCAATATCAGCTCCTTCTACTAAAAATCTTATGAAAATCCAAAGGAATCGAAGTGAATATCAACTAAATTTACTAAAATTCTGCATCTGTAACTAAAAATCATAAAAAAATTCAAAAAGATTTAGTATAATTTCACCAACATTTTTTCAATTTCAGTTCCTCCTCCTAAAAATCTTAAGAAAATCCAAAAGAATCGAAGTGAATATCAACTAAATCTACTAAAATTCTGCATCTGTAACTAAAAATCATAAAAAAATCAAAAAGATTTAATTTAATTTCACCAAAATTTTTTCAATTTCAGCTCCTTCTACTAAAAATCTTATGAAAATCCAAAGGAATCGAAGTGAATATCAACTAAATTTACTAAAATTCTGCATCTGTAACTAAAAATCATTAAAAAATTCAAAAAGATTTAGTTTAATTTCACCAAAATTTTTTCAATTTCAGTTCCTCCTCCTAAAAATCTTAAGAAAATCCAAAAGAATCGAAGTGAATATCAACTAAATCTACTAAAATTCTGCATCTGTAACTAAAAATCATAAAAAAATCAAAAAGATTTAATTTAATTTCACCAAAATTTTTTCAATTTCAGCTCCTTCTACTAAAAATCTTATGAAAATCCAAAAGAATCGAAGTGAATATCAACTAAATTTACTCAAATTCTGCATCTGTAACTAAAAATCATAAAAAAATTCAAAAAGATTTAATTTAATTTTACAAAAATTTCATCAATTTCATCTCCTTCTACTAAATCTTATGAAAATCCAAAGGAATCGAAGTGAATATCAACTAAATTTACTAAAATTCTGCACCTGTAACTAAAAATCATAAAAAAATTCAAAAAGATTTAATTTAACTTAAAAAAAATTTCTTCATTTCAGCTCCTTCTACTAAAAATCTTATGTAAATCCAAAGGAATCGAAGTGAATATCATCTAAATTTACTAAAATTCTGCATCTGTAACCAAAAATCATAAAAAAATTCAAAAAGATTTAATTTAATTTTACAAAAATTTCATCAATTTCAGCTCCTTCTACTAAATCTTATGAAAATCCAAAGGAATCGAAGTGAATATCAACTAAATTTACTAAAATTCTGCACCTTTCACTAAAAATCATAAAAAAATACAATGAAATTTAATTTAATTTCACCAAAAATTCATCAATTTCAGCTCCGCCTACTAAAAGTCTTATGAAAATCCAAAGGAATCGAAGTGAATATCAACTAAATTTACTAAAATTCTGCATCTGTAACTAAAAATCATAAAAAAATCAAAAAGATTTAATTTAATTTCACCAAAATTTTTTCAATTCCAGTTCCTCCTCCTAAAAATCTTAAGAAAATCCAGAAGAATCGAAGTTTATTTCAACAAAATTTACTCAAATTCAGCACCTTTCACTAAAAATCATAAAAGAATGCAAAGAAATTAAATTTAATTTCACCATAATTTCATCAATTTCAGCTCCCTCTACTAAAAATTTTATGAAAATCCACAGGAATCGAGGTGAATATCAACTAAATTTATTCAAATTCTGCACCTGTAAGTAAAAATCATAAAATAATTCAAAAAGATTTAATTTAATTTCACCAAAATTTTTTCAATTTCAGCTCCTTCTACTAAAAATCTTATGAAAATCCAAAGGAATCGAAGTGAATATCAACTAAATTTACTAAAATTCTGCATCTGTAACTAAAAATCATAAAAAAATTCAAAAAGATTTAGTTTAATTTCACCAACATTTTTTCAATTTCAGTTCCTCCTCCTAAAAATCTTAAGAAAATCCAAAAGAATCGAAGTGAGTATCAACTAAATTTACTAAAATTCTGCATCTGTAACTAAAAATCATAAACAAATTCAAAAAGATTTAGTTTAATTTTACCAACATTTTTTCAATTTCAGTTCCTCCTCCTAAAAATCTTAAGAAAATCCAATGGAATCGAAGTGAATATCAACTAAATTTACTAAAATTCTGCACCTTTCACTAAAAATCATAAAAAAATACAATGAAATTTAATTTAATTTCACCAAAAATTCATCAATTTCAGCTCCGCCTACTAAAAATCTTATGAAAATCCAAAGGAATCGATGTGAATATCAACTAAATTTACTAAAATTCTGCATCTGTAACTAAAAATCATAAAAAAAATCAAAAAGATTTAATTTAATTTCACCAAAATTTTTTCAATTCCAGGTCCTCCTCCTAAAAATCTTAAGAAAATCCAGAAGAATCGAAGTTTATTTCAACAAAATTTACTCAAATTCGGCACCTGTAACTAAACATCAAAAAAATTTAATTCAATTTAAAAAAAAAATTCCCATTTCAGCTCTTCCTCCTAAAAATCTTCAGAAAATCCAAAAGAATCGAAGTGAATATCAACTAAATTTACTCAAATTCTGCACCTGTAACTAAAAATCATAAAAAAATTCAAATAGATTTAATTTAACTTCAAAAAAATTTCTTCATTTCAGCTCCTTCTACTAAAAATCTTATGAAAATCCAAAGGAATCGAACTGAATATCAACTAAATGTACTCAAATTCTGCATCTGTAACCAAAAATCATAAAAAAATTCAAAAAGATTTAATTTAATTTCAAAAAAATTTCATCAATTTCAGCTCCTTCTACTAAAAATCTTATGAAAATCCAAAGGAATCGAAGTGAATATCAACTAAATTTACTAAAATTCTGCATCTGTAACTAAAAATCATAAAAAAATTCAAAAAGATTTAGTATAATTTCACCAACATTTTTTCAATTTCAGTTCCTCCTCCTAAAAATCTTAAGAAAATCCAAAAGAATCGAAGTGAATATCAACTAAATCTACTAAAATTCTGCATCTGTAACTAAAAATCATAAAAAAATCAAAAAGATTTAATTTAATTTCACCAAAATTTTTTCAATTTCAGCTCCTTCTACTAAAAATCTTATGAAAATCCAAAGGAATCGAAGTGAATATCAACTAAATTTACTAAAATTCTGCATCTGTAACTAAAAATCATTAAAAAATTCAAAAAGATTTAGTTTAATTTCACCAAAATTTTTTAAATTTCAGTTCCTCCTCCTAAAAATCTTAAGAAAATCCAAAAGAATCGAAGTGAATATCAACTAAATCTACTAAAATTCTGCATCTGTAACTAAAAATCATAAAAAAATCAAAAAGCTTTAATTTAATTTCACCAAAATTTTTTCAATTTCAGCTCCTTCTACTAAAAATCTTATGAAAATCCAAAAGAATCGAAGTGAATATCAACTAAATTTACTCAAATTCTGCATCTGTAACTAAAAATCATACAAAAATTCAAAAAGATTTAATTTAATTTTACAAAAATTTCATCAATTTCATCTCCTTCTACTAAATCTTATGAAAATCCAAAGGAATCGAAGTGAATATCAACTAAATTTACTAAAATTCTGCACCTGTAACTAAAAATCATAAAAAAATTCAAAAAGATTTAATTTAACTTAAAAAAAATTTCTTCATTTCAGCTCCTTCTACTAAAAATCTTATGTAAATCCAAAGGAATCGAAGTGAATATCATCTAAATTTACTAAAATTCTGCATCTGTAACCAAAAATCATAAAAAAATTCAAAAAGATTTAATTTAATTTTACAAAAATTTCATCAATTTCAGCTCCTTCTACTAAATCTTATGAAAATCCAAAGGAATCGAAGTGAATATCAACTAAATTTACTAAAATTCTGCACCTTTCACTAAAAATCATAAAAAAATACAATGAAATTTAATTTAATTTCACCAAAAATTCATCAATTTCAGCTCCGCCTACTAAAAGTCTTATGAAAATCCAAAGGAATCGAAGTGAATATCAACTAAATTTACTAAAATTCTGCATCTGTAACTAAAAATCATAAAAAAATCAAAAAGATTTAATTTAATTTCACCAAAATTTTTTCAATTCCAGTTCCTCCTCCTAAAAATCTTAAGAAAATCCAGAAGAATCGAAGTTTATTTCAACAAAATTTACTCAAATTCAGCACCTTTCACTAAAAATCATAAAAGAATGCAAAGAAATTAAATTTAATTTCACCATAATTTCATCAATTTCAGCTCCCTCTACTAAAAATTTTATGAAAATCCACAGGAATCGAGGTGAATATCAACTAAATTTATTCAAATTCTGCACCTGTAAGTAAAAATCATAAAATAATTCAAAAAGATTTAATTTAATTTCACCAAAATTTTTTCAATTTCAGCTCCTTCTACTAAAAATCTTATGAAAATCCAAAGGAATCGAAGTGAATATCAACTAAATTTACTAAAATTCTGCATCTGTAACTAAAAATCATAAAAAAATTCAAAAAGATTTAGTTTAATTTCACCAACATTTTTTCAATTTCAGTTCCTCCTCCTAAAAATCTTAAGAAAATCCAAAAGAATCGAAGTGAGTATCAACTAAATTTACTAAAATTCTGCATCTGTAACTAAAAATCATAAACAAATTCAAAAAGATTTAGTTTAATTTTACCAACATTTTTTCAATTTCAGTTCCTCCTCCTAAAAATCTTAAGAAAATCCAATGGAATCGAAGTGAATATCAACTAAATTTACTAAAATTCTGCACCTTTCACTAAAAATCATAAAAAAATACAATGAAATTTAATTTAATTTCACCAAAAATTCATCAATTTCAGCTCCGCCTACTAAAAATCTTATGAAAATCCAAAGGAATCGATGTGAATATCAACTAAATTTACTAAAATTCTGCATCTGTAACTAAAAATCATAAAAAAAATCAAAAAGATTTAATTTAATTTCACCAAAATTTTTTCAATTCCAGGTCCTCCTCCTAAAAATCTTAAGAAAATCCAGAAGAATCGAAGTTTATTTCAACAAAATTTACTCAAATTCGGCACCTGTAACTAAACATCAAAAAAATTTAATTCAATTTAAAAAAAAAATTCCCATTTCAGCTCTTCCTCCTAAAAATCTTCAGAAAATCCAAAAGAATCGAAGTGAATATCAACTAAATTTACTCAAATTCTGCACCTGTAACTAAAAATCATAAAAAAATTCAAATAGATTTAATTTAACTTCAAAAAAATTTCTTCACTTCAGCTCCTTCTACTAAAAATCTTATGTAAATCCAAAGGAATCGAAGTGAATATCATCTAAATTTACTAAAATTCTGCATCTGTAACCAAAAATCATAAAAAAATTCAAAAAGATTTAATTTAATTTTACAAAAATTTCATCAATTTCAGCTCCTTCTACTAAATCTTATGAAAATCCAAAGGAATCGAAGTGAATATCAACTAAATTTACTAAAATTCTGCACCTTTCACTAAAAATCATAAAAAAATACAATGAAATTTAATTTAATTTCACCAAAAATTCATCAATTTCAGCTCCGCCTACTAAAAATCTTATGAAAATCCAAAGGAATCGAAGTGAATATCAACTAAATTTACTAAAATTCTGCATCTGTAACTAAAAATCATAAAAAAATCAAAAAGATTTAATTTAATTTCACCAAAATTTTTTCAATTCCAGTTCGTCCTCCTAATAATCTTAAAAAAATCCAGAAGAATCGAAGTTTATTTCAACAAAATTTACTCAAATTCGGCACCTTTCACTAAAAATCATAAAAGAATGCAAAGAAATTAAATTTAATTTCACCATAATTTCATCAATTTCAGCTCCCTCTACTAAAAATTTTATGAAAATCCACAGGAATCGAGGTGAATATCAACTAAATTTATTCAAATTCTGCACCTGTAAGTAAAAATCATAAAATAATTCAAAAAGATTTAATTTAATTTCACCAAAATTTTTTCAATTTCAGCTCCTTCTACTAAAAATCTTATGAAAATCCAAAGGAATCGAAGTGAATATCAACTAAATTTACTAAAATTCTGCATCTGTAACTAAAAATCATAAAAAAATTCAAAAAGATTTAGTTTAATTTCACCAACATGTTTTCAATTTCAGTTCCTCCTCCTAAAAATCTTAAGAAAATCCAAAAGAATCGAAGTGAGTATCAACTAAATTTACTAAAATTCTCCATCTGTAACTAAAAATCATAAAAAAATTCAAAAAGATTTAATGTAATTTTACAAAAATTTCATCAATTTCAGCTCCTTCTACTAAATCTTATGAAAATCCAAAGGAATCGAAGTGAATATCAACTAAATTTACTAAAATTCTGCATCTGTAACTAAAAATCATAAACAAATTCAAAAAGATTTAGTTTAATTTCACCAACATTTTTTCAATTTCAGTTCCTCCTCCTAAAAATCTTAAGAAAATCCAAAGGAATCGAAGTGAATATCAACTAAATTTACTAAAATTCTGCACCTTTCACTAAAAATCATAAAAAAATACAATGAAATTTAATTTAATTTCACCAAAAATTCATCAATATCAGCTCCGCCTACTAAAAATCTTATGAAAATCCAAAGGAATCGATGTGAATATCAACTAAATTTACTAAAATTCTGCATCTGTAACTAAAAATCATAAAAAAATCAAAAAGGTTTAATTTAATTTTACAAAAATTTCATCAATTTCAGCTCCTTCTACTAAATCTTATGAAAATCCAAAGGAATCGAAGTGAATATCAACTAAATTTACTAAAATTCTGCACCTTTCACTAAAAATCATAAAAAAATACAATGAAATGTAACTTAATTTCACCCAAATTTTTTCAATTTCAGCTCCTTCTACTAAAAATCTTATGAAAATCCAAAGGAATCGAAGTGAATATCAACTAAATTTACTAAAATTCTGCACCTTTCACTAAAAATCATAAAAAAATACAATGAAATGTAACTTAATTTCACCAAAATTTTTTCAATTTCAGCTCCTTCTACTAAAAATCTTATGAAAATCCAAAGGAATCGAAGTGAATATCAACTAAATTTACTAAAATTCTGCATCTGTAACTAAAAATCATAAAAAAATTCAAAAAGATTTAATTTAATTTCAAAAAAATATCATCAATATCAGCTCCTTCTACTAAAAATCTTATGAAAATCCAAAGGAATCGAAGTGAATATCAACTAAATTTACTAAAATTCTGCATCTGTAACTAAAAATCATAAAAAAATCAAAAAGATTTAATTTAATTTCACCAAAATTTTTTCAATTCCAGTTCCTCCTCCTAATAATCTTAAAAAAATCCAGAAGAATCGAAGTTTATTTCAACAAAATTTACTCCAATTCGGCACCGTTCACTAAAAATCATAAAAGAATGCAAAGAAATTAAATTTAATTTCACCATAATTTCATCAATTTCAGCTCCCTCTACTAAAAATTTTATGAAAATCCACAGGAATCGAGGTGAATATCAACTAAATTTATTCAAATTCTGCACCTGTAAGTAAAAATCATAATATAATTCAAAAAGATTTAATTTAATTTCACCAAAATTTTTTCAATTTCAGCTCCTTCTACTAAAAATCTTATGAAAATCCAAAGGAATCGAAGTGAATATCAACTAAATTTACTAAAATTCTGCATCTGTAACTAAAAATCATAAAAAAATTCAAATAGATTTAATTTAACTTCAAAAAAATTTCTTCATTTCAGCTCCTTCTACTAAAAATCTTATGAAAATCCAAAGGAATCGAAGTGAATATCGACTAAATTTACTAAAATTCTGCATCTGTAACTAAAAATCATAAAAAAATCAAAAAGATTTAATTTAATTTCACCAAAATTTTTTCAATTCCAGTTCCTCCTCCTAAAAATCTTAAGAAAATCCAGAAGAATCGAAGTTTATTTCAACAAAATTTACTCAAATTCGGCACCTGTAACTAAACATCAAAAAAAATTAATTCAATTTAAAAAAAAATTCCAATTTCAGCTCTTCCTCCTAAAAATCTTAAGAAAATCCAAAAGAATCGAAGTGAATATCAACTAAATTTACTCAAATTCTGCACCTGTAACTAAAAATCATAAAAAAATTCAAATAGATTTAATTTAACTTCAAAAAAATTTCTTCACTTCAGCTCCTTCTACTAAAAATCTTATGTAAATCCAAAGGAATCGAAGTGAATATCATCTAAATTTACTAAAATTCTGCATCTGTAACCAAAAATCATAAAAAAATTCAAAAAGATTTAATTTAATTTTACAAAAATTTCATCAATTTCAGCTCCTTCTACTAAATCTTATGAAAATCCAAAGGAATCGAAGTGAATATCAACTAAATTTACTAAAATTCTGCACCTTTCACTAAAAATCATAAAAAAATACAATGAAATTTAATTTAATTTCACCAAAAATTCATCAATTTCAGCTCCGCCTACTAAAAATCTTATGAAAATCCAAAGGAATCGAAGTGAATATCAACTAAATTTACTAAAATTCTGCATCTGTAACTAAAAATCATAAAAAAATCAAAAAGATTTAATTTAATTTCACCAAAATTTTTTCAATTCCAGTTCGTCCTCCTAATAATCTTAAAAAAATCCAGAAGAATCGAAGTTTATTTCAACAAAATTTACTCAAATTCGGCACCTTTCACTAAAAATCATAAAAGAATGCAAAGAAATTAAATTTAATTTCACCATAATTTCATCAATTTCAGCTCCCTCTACTAAAAATTTTATGAAAATCCACAGGAATCGAGGTGAATATCAACTAAATTTATTCAAATTCTGCACCTGTAAGTAAAAATCATAAAATAATTCAAAAAGATTTAATTTAATTTCACCAAAATTTTTTCAATTTCAGCTCCTTCTACTAAAAATCTTATGAAAATCCAAAGGAATCGAAGTGAATATCAACTAAATTTACTAAAATTCTGCATCTGTAACTAAAAATCATAAAAAAATTCAAAAAGATTTAGTTTAATTTCACCAACATGTTTTCAATTTCAGTTCCTCCTCCTAAAAATCTTAAGAAAATCCAAAAGAATCGAAGTGAGTATCAACTAAATTTACTAAAATTCTCCATCTGTAACTAAAAATCATAAAAAAATTCAAAAAGATTTAATGTAATTTTACAAAAATTTCATCAATTTCAGCTCCTTCTACTAAATCTTATGAAAATCCAAAGGAATCGAAGTGAATATCAACTAAATTTACTAAAATTCTGCATCTGTAACTAAAAATCATAAACAAATTCAAAAAGATTTAGTTTAATTTCACCAACATTTTTTCAATTTCAGTTCCTCCTCCTAAAAATCTTAAGAAAATCCAAAGGAATCGAAGTGAATATCAACTAAATTTACTAAAATTCTGCACCTTTCACTAAAAATCATAAAAAAATACAATGAAATTTAATTTAATTTCACCAAAAATTCATCAATATCAGCTCCGCCTACTAAAAATCTTATGAAAATCCAAAGGAATCGATGTGAATATCAACTAAATTTACTAAAATTCTGCATCTGTAACTAAAAATCATAAAAAAATCAAAAAGGTTTAATTTAATTTTACAAAAATTTCATCAATTTCAGCTCCTTCTACTAAATCTTATGAAAATCCAAAGGAATCGAAGTGAATATCAACTAAATTTACTAAAATTCTGCACCTTTCACTAAAAATCATAAAAAAATACAATGAAATGTAACTTAATTTCACCAAAATTTTTTCAATTTCAGCTCCTTCTACTAAAAATCTTATGAAAATCCAAAGGAATCGAAGTGAATATCAACTAAATTTACTAAAATTCTGCACCTTTCACTAAAAATCATAAAAAAATACAATGAAATGTAACTTAATTTCACCAAAATTTTTTCAATTTCAGCTCCTTCTACTAAAAATCTTATGAAAATCCAAAGGAATCGAAGTGAATATCAACTAACTTTACTAAAATTCTGCATCTGTAACTAAAAATCATAAAAAAATTCAAAAAGATTTAATTTAATTTCAAAAAAATATCATCAATATCAGCTCCTTCTACTAAAAATCGTATGAAAATCCAAAGGAATCGAAGTGAATATCAACTAAATTTACTAAAATTCTGCATCTGTAACTAAAAATCATAAAAAAATCAAAAAGATTTAATTTAATTTCACCAAAATTTTTTCAATTCCAGTTCCTCCTCCTAATAATCTTAAAAAAATCCAGAAGAATCGAAGTTTATTTCAACAAAATTTACTCAAATTCGGCACCGTTCACTAAAAATCATAAAAGAATGCAAAGAAATTAAATTTAATTTCACCATAATTTCATCAATTTCAGCTCCCTCTACTAAAAATTTTATGAAAATCCACAGGAATCGAGGTGAATATCAACTAAATTTATTCAAATTCTGCACCTGTAAGTAAAAATCATAATATAATTCAAAAAGATTTAATTTAATTTCACCAAAATTTTTTCAATTTCAGCTCCTTCTACTAAAAATCTTATGAAAATCCAAAGGAATCGAAGTGAATATCAACTAAATTTACTAAAATTCTGCATCTGTAACTAAAAATCATAAAAAAATTCAAAAAGATTTAGTTTAATTTCACCAACATGTTTTCAATTTCAGTTCCTCCTCCTAAAAATCTTAAGAAAATCCAAAAGAATCGAAGTGAGTATCAACTAAATTTACTAAAATTCTCCATCTGTAACTAAAAATCATAAAAAAATTCAAAAAGATTTAATGTAATTTTACAAAAATTTCATCAATTTCAGCTCCTTCTACTAAATCTTATGAAAATCCAAAGGAATCGAAGTGAATATCAACTAAATTTACTAAAATTCTGCATCTGTAACTAAAAATCATAAACAAATTCAAAAAGATTTAGTTTAATTTCACCAACATTTTTTCAATTTCAGTTCCTCCTCCTAAAAATCTTAAGAAAATCCAAAGGAATCGAAGTGAATATCAACTAAATTTACTAAAATTCTGCACCTTTCACTAAAAATCATAAAAAAATACAATGAAATTTAATTTAATTTCACCAAAAATTCATCAATTTCAGCTCCGCCTACTAAAAATCTTATGAAAATCCAAAGGAATCGATGTGAATATCAACTAAATTTACTAAAATTCTGCATCTGTAACTAAAAATCATAAAAAAATCAAAAAGGTTTAATTTAATTTTACAAAAATTTCATCAATTTCAGCTCCTTCTACTAAATCTTATGAAAATCCAAAGGAATCGAAGTGAATATCAACTAAATTTACTAAAATTCTGCACCTTTCACTAAAAATCATAAAAAAATACAATGAAATGTAACTTAATTTCACCAAAATTTTTTCAATTTCAGCTCCTTCTACTAAAAATCTTATGAAAATCCAAAGGAATCGAAGTGAATATCAACTAAATTTACTAAAAATCTTATGAAAATCCAAAGGAATCGAAGTGAATATCAACTAAATTTACTAAAATTCTGCATCTGTAACTAAAAATCATAAAAAAATCAAAAAGATTTAATTTAATTTCACCAAAATTTTTTCAATTCCAGTTCCTCCTCCTAAAAATCTCATGAAAATCCAAAGGAATCGAAGTGAATATCAACTAAATTTACTAAAATTCTGCATCTGTAACTAAAAATCATAAAAAAATCAAAAAGATTTAATTTAAGTTCACCAAAATTTTTTCAATTCCAGTTCCTCCTCCTAAAAATCTTAAGAAAATCCAAAAGAATCGAAGTGAATATCAACTAAATTTACTAAAATTCTGCATCTGTAACTAAAAATCATAAAAAAACTCAAAAAGATTTAGTTTAATTTCACCAACATTTTTTCAATTTCAGTTCCTCCTCCTAAAAATCTTAAGAAAATCCAAAAGAATCGAAGTGAATATCAACTAAATTTACTCAAATTCTGCATCTGTAACTAAAAATCATAAAAAAATTCAAAAAGATTTAGTTTAATTTCACCAACATTTTTTCAATTTCAGTTCCTCCTCCTAAAAATCTTAAGAAAATCCAAAAGAATCGAAGTGAATATCAACTAAATTTACTAAAATTCTGCATCTGTAACTAAAAATCATAAAAAAATCAAAAAGATTTAATTTAATTTCACCAAAATTTTTTCAATTTCAGCTCTTCCTCCTAAAAATCTTAAGAAAATCCAAAAGAATCGAAGTGAATATCAACTAAATTTACTCAAATTCTGCACCTGTAACTAAAAATCATAAAAAAATTCAAATAGATTTAATTTAACTTCAAAAAAATTTCTTCATTTCAGCTCCTTCTACTAAAAATCTTATGTAAATCCAAAGGAATCGAAGTGAATATCATCTAAATTTACTAAAATTCTGCACCTTTCACTAAAAATCATAAAAAAATACAATGAAATGTAATTTAATTTCACCAAAATTTTTTCAATTTCAGCTCCTTCTACTAAAAATCTTATGAAAATCCAAAGGAATCGAAGTGAATATCAACTAAATTTACTAAAATTCTGCATCTGTAACTAAAAATCATAAAAAAATTCAAAAAGATTTAGTTTAATTTCACCAACATTTTTTCAATTTCAGTTCCTCCTCCTAAAAATCTTAAGAAAATCCAAAAGAATCGAAGTGAATATCAACTAAATTTACTAAAATTCTCCATCTGTAACTAAAAATCATAAAAAAATTCAAAAAGATTTAATTTAATTTTACAAAAATTTCATCAATTTCAGTTCCTTCTACTAAATCTTATGAAAATCCAAAGGAATCGAAGTGAATATCAACTAAATTTACTAAAATTCTGCACCTTTCACTAAAAATCATAAAAAAAATACAATGAAATGTAATTTAATTTCACCAAAATTTTTTCAATTTCAGCTCCTTCTACTAAAAATGTTATGAAAATCCAAAGGAATCGAAGTGAATATCAACTAAATTTACTAAAATTCTGCATCTGTAACCAAAAATCATAAAAAAATTCAAAAAGATTTAGTTTAATTTCACCAACATTTTTTCAATTTCAGCTCCTTCTACTAAAAATCTTATGAAAATCCAAAGGAATCGAAGTGAATATCAACTAAATTTACTAAAATTCTGCATCTGTAACCAAAAATCATAAAAAAATTCAAAAAGATTTAGTTTAATTTCACCAACATTTTTTCAATTTCAGTTCCTCCTCCTAAAAATCTTAAGAAAATCCAAAAGAATCGAAGTGAATATCAACTAAATTTACTAAAATTCTGCATCTGTAACTACAAATCATAAAAAAATCAAAAAGATTTAATTTAATTTCACCAAAATTTTTTCAATTCCAGTTCCTCCTCCTAAAAATCTCATGAAAATCCAAAGGAATCGAAGTGAATATCAACTAAATTTACTAAAATTCTGCATCTGTAACTAAAAATCATAAAAAAATTCAAAAAGATTTAGTTTAATTTCACCAACATTTTTTCAATTTCAGTTCCTCCTCCTAAAAATCTTAAGAAAATCCAAAAGAATCGAAGTGAATATCAACTAAATTTACTAAAATTCTGCATCTGTAACTAATAATCATAAAAAAATCAAAAAGATTTAATTTAATTTCACCAAAATTTCATCAATTTCAGCTCCCTCTACTAAAAATCTTATGAAAATCCAAAGGAATCGAAGTGAATATCAACTAAATTTACTAAAATTCTGCATCTGTAACTAAAAATCATAAAAAAATTCAAAAAGATTTAGTTTAATTTCACCAACATTTTTTCAATTTCAGTTCCTCCTCCTAAAAATCTTAAGAAAATCCAAAAGAATCGAAGTGAATATCAACTAAATTTACTAAAATTCTCCATCTGTAACTAAAAATCATAAAAAAATTCAAAAAGATTTAATTTAATTTTACAAAAATTTCATCAATTTCAGCTCCTTCTACTAAATCTTATGAAAATCCAAAGGAATCGAAGTGAATATCAACTAAATTTACTAAAATTCTGCATCTGTAACTAAAAATCATAAAAAAATCAAAAAGATTTAATTTAATTTCACCAAAATTTTTTCAATTTCAGCTCTTCCTCCTAAAAATCTTAAGAAAATCCAAAAGAATCGAAGTGAATATCAACTAAATTTACACAAATTCTGCACCTGTAACTAAAAATCATAAAATAATTCAAATAGATTTAATTTAACTTCAAAAAAATTTCTTCATTTCAGCTCCTTCTACTAAAAATCGTATGTAAATCCAATGGAATCGAAGTGAATATCATCTAAATTTACTAAAATTCTGCATCTGTAACTAAAAATCATAAAAAAATCAAAAAGATTTAATTTAATTTCACCAACATTTTTTCAATTTCAGTTCCTCCTCCTAAAAATCTTAAGAAAATCCAAAAGAATCGAAGTGAATATCAACTAAATTTACTCAAATTCTGCATCTGTAACTAAAAATCATAAAAAAATTCAAAAAGATTTAGTTTAATTTCACCAACATTTTTTCAATTTCAGCTCCTCCTCCTAAAAATGTTAAGAAAATCCAAAAGAATCGAAGTGAATATCAACTAAATTTACTAAAATTCTGCATCTGTAACTAAAAATCATAAAAAAATTCAAAAAGATTTAATTTAATTTTACAAAAATTTCATCAATTTCAGCTCCTTCTACTAAATCTTATGAAAATCCAAAGGAATCGAAGTGAATATCAACTAAATTTACTAAAATTCTGCACCTTTCACTAAAAATCATAAAAAAATACAATGAAATGTAATTTAATTTCACCAAAATTTTTTCAATTTCAGCTCCTTCTACTAAAAATCTTATGAAAATCCAAAGGAATCGAAGTGATTATCAACTAAATTTACTCAAATTCTGCATCTGTAACCAAAAATCATAATAAAATTCAAAAAGATTTAGTTTAATTTCACCAACATTTTTTCAATTTCAGCTCCCTCTACTAAAAATCTTATGAAAATCCAAAGGAATCGAAGTGAATATCAACTAAATTTACTAAAATTCTGCATCTGTAACTAAAAATCATAAAAAAATTCAAAAAGATTTAGTTTAATTTCACCAACATTTTTTCAATTTCAGTTCCTCCTCCTAAAAATCTTAAGAAAATCCAAAAGAATCGAAGTGAATATCAACTAAATTTACTAAAATTCTCCATCTGTAACTAAAAATCATAAAAAAATTCAAAAAGATTTAATTTAATTTTACAAAAATTTCATCAATTTCAGCTCCTTCTACTGAATCTTATGAAAATCCAAAGGAATCGAAGTGAATATCAACTAAATTTACTAAAATTCTGCACCTTTCACTAAAAATCATAAAAAAATACAAAGAAATTTAATTATTTTTCAAAAAAATTTCGTCAATTTCAGTTCCGCCTAATAAAAATCTTATGAAAATCCAAAGGAATCGAACTGAATATCAACTAAATGTACTCAAATTCTGCTCCTGTAACTAAAAATCATAAAAAAATTCAAAGAGATTTAATTTAATTTCAAAAAAATTTCATCAATTTCAACTCCTTCTACTAAAAATCTTACAAAAATCCAAAGGAATCGAAGTGAATATCAACTAAATTTACTAAAATTCTGCATCTGTAACTAAAAATCATAAAAAAATTCAAAAAGATTTAGTTTAATTTCACCAACATTTTTTCAATTTCAGTTCCTCCTCCTAAAAATCTTAAGAAAATCCAAAAGAATCGAAGTGAATATCAACTAAATTTACTAAAATTCTCCATCTGTAACTAAAAATCATAAAAAAATTCAAAAAGATTTAATTTAATTTTACAAAAATTTCATCAATTTCAGCTCCTTCTACTGAATCTTATGAAAATCCAAAGGAATCGAAGTGAATATCAACTAAATTTACTAAAATTCTGCACCTTTCACTAAAAATCATAAAAAAATACAATGAAATTTAATTTAATTTCACCAAAAATTCATCAATTTCAGTTCCGCCTACTAAAAATCTTATGAAAATCCAAAGGAATCGAAGTGAATATCAACTAAATTTACTAAAATTCTGCATCTGTAACTAAAAATCATAAAAAAATCAAAAAGATTTATTTTAATTTCACCAAAATTTTTTCAATTCCAGTTCCTCCTCCTAAAAATCTTAAGAAAATCCAGAAGAATCGAAGTTTATTTCAACAAAATTTACTCAAATTCGGCACCTGTAACTAAACATCAAAAAAATTTAATTAAATTTAAAAAAAAATTCCAATTTCTGCTCTTCCTCCTAAAAATCTTAAGAAAATCCAAAAGAATCGAAGTGAATATCAACTAAATTTACTCAAATTCTGCACCTTTCACTAAAAATCATAAAAGAATGCAAAGAAATTAAATTTAATTTCACCAAAATTTCATCAATTTCAGCTCCCTCTACTAAAAATCTTATGAAAATCCAAGGGAATCGAACTGAATATCAACTAAATGTACTCAAATTCTGCACCTGTAACTAAAAATCATAAAAAAATTTAAAAAGATTTAATTTAATTTCAAAAAAATATCATCAATTTCAGCTCCTTCTACTAAAAATCTTATGAAAATCCAAAGGAATCGAAGTGAATATCAACTAAATTTACTAAAATTCTTCATCTGTAACTAAAAATCATAAAAAAATTCAAAAAGATTTAGTTTAATTTCACCAACATTTTTTCAATTTCAGTTCCTCCTCCTAAAAATCTTAAGAAAATCCAAAAGAATCGAAGTGAATATCAACTAAATTTACTAAAATTCTGCATCTGTAATTAAAAATCATAAAAAAATTCAAAAAGATTTAATTTAATTTTACAAAAATTTCATCAATTTCAGCTCCTTCTACTAAATCTTATGAAAATCCAAAGGAATCGAAGTGAATATCAACTAAATTTACTAAAATTCTGCACCTTTCACTAAAAATCATAAAAAAATACAATGAAATGTAATTTAATTTCACCAAAATTTTTTCATTTTCAGCTCCTTCTACTAAAAATCTTATGAAAATCCAAAGGAATCGAAGTGATTATCAACTAAATTTACTCAAATTCTGCATCTGTAACCAAAAATCATAATAAAATTCAAAAAGATTTAGTTTAATTTCACCAACATTTTTTCAATTTCAGCTCCTTCTTCTAAAAGTCTTATGAAAATCCAAAGGAATCGAAGTGAATATCAACTAAATTTACTAAAATTCTCCATCTGTAACTAAAAATCATAAAAAAATTCAAAAAGATTTAATTTAATTTTACAAAAATTTCATCAATTTCAGCTCCTTCTACTAAAAATCTTATGAAAATCCAAAGGAATCGAAGTGAATATCAACTAAATTTACTAAAATTCTGCATCTGTAACTAAAAATCATAAAAAATTCAAAAAGATTTAGTTTAATTTCACCAAAATTTTTTCAATTTCAGCTCCTTCTACTAAAAATGTTATGAAAATCCAAAGGAATCGAAGTGAATATCAACTAAATTTACTAAAATTCTGCATCTGTAACCAAAAATCATAAAAAAATTCAAAAAGATTTAGTTTAATTTCACCAACATTCTTTCAATTTCAGTTCCTCCTCCTTAAAATCTTAAGAAAATCCAAAAGAATCGAAGTGAATATCAACTAAATTTACTAAAATTCTGCATCTGTAACTACAAATCATAAAAAAATCAAAAAGATTTAATTTAATTTCACCAAAATTTTTTCAATTCCAGTTCCTCCTCCTAAAAATCTCATGAAAATCCAAAGGAATCGAAGTGAATATCAACTAAATTTACTAAAATTCTGCATCTGTAACTAAAAATCATAAAAAAATTCAAAAAGATTTAGTTTAATTTCACCAACATTTTTTCAATTTCAGTTCCTCCTCCTAAAAATCTTAAGAAAATCCAAAAGAATCGAAGTGAATATCAACTAAATTTACTAAAATTCTGCATCTGTAACTAATAATCATAAAAAAATCAAAAAGATTTAATTTAATTTCACCAAAATTTCATCAATTTCAGCTCCCTCTACTAAAAATCTTATGAAAATCCAAAGGAATCGAAGTGAATATCAACTAAATTTACTAAAATTCTGCATCTGTAACTAAAAATCATAAAAAAATTCAAAAAGATTTAGTTTAATTTCACCAACATTTTTTCAATTTCAGTTCCTCCTCCTAAAAATCTTAAGAAAATCCAAAAGAATCGAAGTGAATATCAACTAAATTTACTAAAATTCTCCATCTGTAACTAAAAATCATAAAAAAATTCAAAAAGATTTAATTTAATTTTACAAAAATTTCATCAATTTCAGCTCCTTCTACTAAATCTTATGAAAATCCAAAGGAATCGAAGTGAATATCAACTAAATTTACTAAAATTCTGCATCTGTAACTAAAAATCATAAAAAATTCAAAAAGATTTAGTTTAATTTCACCAACATTTTTTCAATTTCAGTTCCTCCTCCTAAAAATCTTAAGAAAATCCAAAAGAATCGAAGTGAATATCAACTAAATTTACTAAAATTCTCCATCTGTAACTAAAAATCATAAAAAAATTCAAAAAGATTTAATTTAATTTTACAAAAATTTCATCAATTTCAGCTCCTTCTACTGAATCTTATGAAAATCCAAAGGAATCGAAGTGAATATCAACTAAATTTACTAAAATTCTGCACCTTTCACTAAAAATCATAAAAAAATACAATGAAATTTAATTTAATTTCACCAAAAATTCATCAATTTCAGTTCCGCCTACTAAAAATCTTATGAAAATCCAAAGGAATCGAAGTGAATATCAACTAAATTTACTAAAATTCTGCATCTGTAACTAAAAATCATAAAAAAATCAAAAAGATTTATTTTAATTTCACCAAAATTTTTTCAATTCCAGTTCCTCCTCCTAAAAATCTTAAGAAAATCCAGAAGAATCGAAGTTTATTTCAACAAAATTTACTCAAATTCGGCACCTGTAACTAAACATCAAAAAAATTTAATTAAATTTAAAAAAAAATTCCAATTTCTGCTCTTCCTCCTAAAAATCTTAAGAAAATCCAAAAGAATCGAAGTGAATATCAACTAAATTTACTCAAATTCTGCACCTTTCACTAAAAATCATAAAAGAATGCAAAGAAATTAAATTTAATTTCACCAAAATTTCATCAATTTCAGCTCCCTCTACTAAAAATCTTATGAAAATCCAAAGGAATCGAACTGAATATCAACTAAATGTACTCAAATTCTGCACCTGTAACTAAAAATCATAAAAAAATTTAAAAAGATTTAATTTAATTTCAAAAAAATATCATCAATTTCAGCTCCTTCTACTAAAAATCTTATGAAAATCCAAAGGAATCGAAGTGAATATCAACTAAATTTACTAAAATTCTTCATCTGTAACTAAAAATCATAAAAAAATTCAAAAAGATTTAGTTTAATTTCACCAACATTTTTTCAATTTCAGTTCCTCCTCCTAAAAATCTTAAGAAAATCCAAAAGAATCGAAATGAATATCAACTAAATTTACTAAAATTCTGCATCTGTAATTAAAAATCATAAAAAAATTCAAAAAGATTTAATTTAATTTTACAAAAATTTCATCAATTTCAGCTCCTTCTACTAAATCTTATGAAAATCCAAAGGAATCGAAGTGAATATCAACTAAATTTACTAAAATTCTGCACCTTTCACTAAAAATCATAAAAAAATACAATGAAATGTAATTTAATTTCACCAAAATTTTTTCAATTTCAGCTCCTTCTACTAAAAATCTTATGAAAATCCAAAGGAATCGAAGTGATTATCAACTAAATTTACTCAAATTCTGCATCTGTAACCAAAAATCATAATAAAATTCAAAAAGATTTAGTTTAATTTCACCAACATTTTTTCAATTTCAGCTCCTTCTTCTAAAAGTCTTATGAAAATCCAAAGGAATCGAAGTGAATATCAACTAAATTTACTAAAATTCTCCATCTGTAACTAAAAATCATAAAAAAATTCAAAAAGATTTAATTTAATTTTACAAAAATTTCATCAATTTCAGCTCCTTCTACTAAAAATCTTATGAAAATCCAAAGGAATCGAAGTGAATATCAACTAAATTTACTAAAATTCTGCATCTGTAACTAAAAATCATAAAAAAATTCAAAAAGATTTAGTTTAATTTCACCAACATTTTTTCAATTTCAGCTCCTTCTACTAAAAATCTTATGAAAATCCAAAGGAATCGAAGTGAATATCAACTAAATTTACTAAAATTCTGCATCTGTAACTAAAAATCATAAAAAAATTCAAAAAGATTTAGTTTAATTTCACCAACATTTTTTCAATTTCAGTTCCTCCTCCTAAAAATCTTAAGAAAATCCAAAAGAATCGAAGTGAATATCAACTAAATTTACTAAAATTCTGCACCTTTCACTAAAAATCATAAAAAAATACAATGAAATTTAATTTAATTTCACCAAAAATTCATCAATTTCAGCTCCGCCTACTAAAAATCTTATGAAAATCCAAAGGAATCGAAGTGAATATCAACTAAATTTACTAAAATTCTGCACCTTTCACTAAAAATCATAAAAAAATACAATGAAATTTAATTTAATTTCTCCAAAAATTCATCAATTTCAGTTCCTCCTCCTAAAAATCTTAAGAAAATCCAAAAGAATCGAAGTGAATATCAACTAAATTTACTCAAATTCTGCATCTGTAACTAAAAATCATAAAAAAATTCAAAAAGATTTAGTTTAATTTCACCAAAATTTTTTCAATTCCAGTTCCTCCTCCTAAAAATCTTATGAAAATCCAAAAGAATCGAAGTGAATATCAACTAAATTTACTAAAATTCTGCATCTGTAACTAAAAATCATAAAAAAATTCAAAAAGATTTAGTTTAATTTCACCAACATTTTTTCAATTTCAGCTCCTTCTACTAAAAATCTTATGAAAATCCAAAGGAATCGAAGTGAATATCAACTAAATTTACTAAAATTCTGCATCTGTAACTAAAAATCATAAAAAAATTCAAAAAGATTTAGTTTAATTTCACCAACATTTTTTCAATTTCAGCTCCTTCTACTAAAAATCTTATGAAAATCCAAAGGAATCGAAGTGAATATCAACTAAATTTACTAAAATTCTGCATCTGTAACCAAAAATCACAAAAAAATTCAAAAAGATTTAGTTTAATTTCACCAACATTTTTTCAATTTCAGTTCCTCCTCCTAAAAATCTTAAGAAAATCCAAAAGAATCGAAGTGAATATCAACTAAATTTACTCAAATTCTGCACCTGTAACTAAAAATCATAAAAAAATTCAAATAGATTTAATTTAACTTCAAAAAAATTTCTTCATTTCAGCTCCTTCTACTAAAAATCTTATGTAAATCCAAAGGAATCGAAGTGAATATCATCTAAATTTACTAAAATTCTGCATCTGTAACTAAAAATCATAAAAAAATCAAAAAGATTTAATTTAATTTCACCAACATTTTTTCAATTTCAGTTCCTCCTCCTAAAAATCTTAAGAAAATCCAAAAGAATCGAAGTGAATATCAACTAAATTTACTCAAATTCTGCATCTGTAACTAAAAATCATAAAAAAATTCAAAAAGATTTAGTTTAATTTCACCAACATTTTTTCAATTTCAGTTCCTCCTCCTAAAAATCTTAAGAAAATCCAAAAGAATCGAAGTGAATATCAACTAAATTTACTAAAATTCTGCATCTGTAACTAAAAATCATAAAAAAATTCAAAAAGATTTAATTTAATTTTACAAAAATTTCATCAATTTCAGCTCCTTCTACTAAATCTTATGAAAATCCAAAGGAATCGAAGTGAATATCAACTAAATTTACTAAAATTCTGCACCTTTCACTAAAAATCATAAAAAAATACAATGAAATGTAATTTAATTTCACCAAAATTTTTTCAATTTCAGCTCCTTCTACTAAAAATCTTATGAAAATCCAAAGGAATCGAAGTGAATATCAACTAAATTTACTAAAATTCTGCATCTGTAACTAAAAATTATAAAAAAATTCAAAAAGATTTAGTTTAATTTCACCAACATTTTTTCAATTTCAGTTCCTCCTCCTAAAAATCTTAAGAAAATCCAAAAGAATCGAAGTGAATATCAACTAAATTTACTAAAATTCTCCATCTGTAACTAAAAATCATAAAAAAATTCAAAAAGATTTAATTTAATTTTACAAAAATTTCATCAATTTCAGCTCCTTCTACTAAATCTTATGAAAATCCAAAGGAATCGAAGTGAATATCAACTAAATTTACTAAAATTCTGCACCTGTAACTAAAAATCATAAAAAAATCAAAAAGATTTAATTTAATTTCACCAAAATTTTTTCAATTTCAGCTCTTCCTCCTAAAAATCTTAAGAAAATCCAAAAGAATCGAAGTGAATATCAACTAAATTTACTCAAATTCTGCACCTGTAACTAAAAATCATAAAAAAATTCAAATAGATTTAATTTAACTTCAAAAAAATTTCTTCATTTCAGCTCCTTCTACTAAAAATCTTATGTAAATCCAAAGGAATCGAAGTGAATATCATCTAAATTTACTAAAATTCTGCATCTGTAACCAAAAATCATAAAAAAATTCAAAAAGATTTAATTTAATTTTACAAAAATTTCATCAATTTCAGCTCTTTCTACTAAATCTTATGAAAATCCAAAGGAATCGATGTGAATTTCAACTAAATTCACTTTAATTCTGCACCTGAAACTAAAAATCATAAAAAAATACAAAGAAATTTAATTATTTTTCAAAAAAATTTCGTCAATTTCAGTTCCTTCTACTAAAAATCTTATGAAAATCCAAAGGAATCGAACTGAATATCAACTAAATGTACTCAAATTCTGCACCTGTAACTAAAAATCATAAAAAAATTCAAAGAGATTTAATTTAATTTCAAAAAAATTTCATCAATTTCAACTCCTTCTACTAAAAATCTTATAAAAATCCAAAGCAATCGAAGTGAATATCAACTAAATTTACTAAAATTCTGCATCTGTAACTAAAAATCATAAAAAAATTCAAAAAGATTTAGTTTAATTTCACCAACATTTTTTCAATTTCAGTTCCTCCT
Source organism: Andrena minutula (assembly GCA_929113495.1). Taxonomy (NCBI): domain Eukaryota; kingdom Metazoa; phylum Arthropoda; class Insecta; order Hymenoptera; family Andrenidae; genus Andrena; species Andrena minutula. The sequence goes on along the minus strand of OV815997.1, from coordinate 13,481,741 downwards.
CCTAAAAATCTTAAGAAAATCCAAAAGAATCGAAGTGAATATCAACTAAATTTACTAAAATTCTCCATCTGTAACTAAAAATCATAAAAAAATTCAAAAAGATTTAATTTAATTTTACAAAAATTTCTTCAATTTCAGCTCCTTCTACTGAATCTTATGAAAATCCAAAGGAATCGAAGTGAATATCAACTAAATTTACTAAAATTCTGCACCTTTCACTAAAAATCATAAAAAAATACAATGAAATTTAATTTAATTTCACCAAAAATTCATCAATTTCAGCTCCGCCTACTAAAAATCTTATGAAAATCCAAAGGAATCGAAGTGAATATCAACTAAATTTACTAAAATTCTGCATCTGTAACTAAAAATCATAAAAAAATCAAAAAGATTTAATTTAATTTCACCAAAATTTTTTCAATTCCAGTTCCTCCTCCTAAAAATCTCATGAAAATCCAAAGGAATCGAAGTGAATATCAACTAAATTTACTAAAATTCTGCATCTGTAACTAAAAATCATAAAAAAATCAAAAAGATTTAATTTAAGTTCACCAAAATTTTTTCAATTCCAGTTCCTCCTCCTAAAAATCTTAAGAAAATCCAAAAGAATCGAAGTGAATATCAACTAAATTTACTAAAATTCTGCACCTTTCACTAAAAATCATAAAAAAATACAATGAAATTTAATTTAATTTCACCAAAAATTCATCAATTTCAGCTCCGCCTACTAAAAATCTTATGAAAATCCAAAGGAATCGAAGTGAATATCAACTAAATTTGCTAAAATTCTGCATCTGTAACTAAAAATCATAAAAAAATCAAAAAGATTTAATTTAATTTCACCAAAATTTTTTCAATTCCAGTTCCTCCTCCTAAAAATCTCATGAAAATCCAAAGGAATCGAAGTGAATATCAACTAAATTTACTAAAATTCTGCATCTGTAACTAAAAATCATAAAAAAATCAAAAAGATTTAATTTAATTTCACCAAAATTTTTTCAATTTCAGCTCTTCCTCCTAAAAATCTTAAGAAAATCCAAAAGAATCGAAGTGAATATCAACTAAATTTACTCAAATTCTGCACCTGTAACTAAAAATCATAAAAAAATTCAAATAGATTTAATTTAACTTCAAAAAAATTTCTTCATTTCAGCTCCTTCTACTAAAAATCTTATGTAAATCCAAAGGAATCGAAGTGAATATCATCTAAATTTACTAAAATTCTGCACCTTTCACTAAAAATCATAAAAAAATACAATGAAATGTAATTTAATTTCACCAAAATTTTTTCAATTTCAGCTCCTTCTACTAAAAATCTTATGAAAATCCAAAGGAATCGAAGTGAATATCAACTAAATTTACTAAAATTCTGCATCTGTAACTAAAAATCATAAAAAAATTCAAAAAGATTTAGTTTAATTTCACCAACATTTTTTCAATTTCAGTTCCTCCTCCTAAAAATCTTAAGAAAATCCAAAAGAATCGAAGTGAATATCAACTAAATTTACTAAAATTCTCCATCTGTAACTAAAAATCATAAAAAAATTCAAAAAGATTTAATTTAATTTTACAAAAATTTCATCAATTTCAGTTCCTTCTACTAAATCTTATGAAAATCCAAAGGAATCGAAGTGAATATCAACTAAATTTACTAAAATTCTGCACCTTTCACTAAAAATCATAAAAAAAATACAATGAAATGTAATTTAATTTCACCAAAATTTTTTCAATTTCAGCTCCTTCTACTAAAAATGTTATGAAAATCCAAAGGAATCGAAGTGAATATCAACTAAATTTACTAAAATTCTGCATCTGTAACCAAAAATCATAAAAAAATTCAAAAAGATTTAGTTTAATTTCACCAACATTTTTTCAATTTGAGTTCCTCCTCCTAAAAATCTTAAGAAAATCCAAAAGAATCGAAGTGAATATCAACTAAATTTACTAAAATTCTGCATCTGTAACTACAAATCATAAAAAAATCAAAAAGATTTAATTTAATTTCACCAAAATTTTTTCAATTCCAGTTCCTCCTCCTAAAAATCTCATGAAAATCCAAAGGAATCGAAGTGAATATCAACTAAATTTACTAAAATTCTGCATCTGTAACTAAAAATCATAAAAAAATTCAAAAAGATTTAGTTTAATTTCACCAACATTTTTTCAATTTCAGTTCCTCCTCCTAAAAATCTTAAGAAAATCCAAAAGAATCGAAGTGAATATCAACTAAATTTACTAAAATTCTGCATCTGTAACTAATAATCATAAAAAAATCAAAAAGATTTAATTTAATTTCACCAAAATTTCATCAATTTCAGCTCCCTCTACTAAAAATCTTATGAAAATCCAAAGGAATCGAAGTGAATATCAACTAAATTTACTAAAATTCTGCATCTGTAACTAAAAATCATAAAAAAATTCAAAAAGATTTAGTTTAATTTCACCAACATTTTTTCAATTTCAGTTCCTCCTCCTAAAAATCTTAAGAAAATCCAAAAGAATCGAAGTGAATATCAACTAAATTTACTAAAATTCTCCATCTGTAACTAAAAATCATAAAAAAATTCAAAAAGATTTAATTTAATTTTACAAAAATTTCATCAATTTCAGCTCCTTCTACTAAATCTTATGAAAATCCAAAGGAATCGAAGTGAATATCAACTAAATTTACTAAAATTCTGCATCTGTAACTAAAAATCATAAAAAAATCAAAAAGATTTAATTTAATTTCACCAAAATTTTTTCAATTTCAGCTCTTCCTCCTAAAAATCTTAAGAAAATCCAAAAGAATCGAAGTGAATATCAACTAAATTTACACAAATTCTGCACCTGTAACTAAAAATCATAAAATAATTCAAATAGATTTAATTTAACTTCAAAAAAATTTCTTCATTTCAGCTCCTTCTACTAAAAATCTTATGTAAATCCAATGGAATCGAAGTGAATATCATCTAAATTTACTAAAATTCTGCATCTGTAACTAAAAATCATAAAAAAATCAAAAAGATTTAATTTAATTTCACCAACATTTTTTCAATTTCAGTTCCTCCTCCTAAAAATCTTAAGAAAATCCAAAAGAATCGAAGTGAATATCAACTAAATTTACTCAAATTCTGCATCTGTAACTAAAAATCATAAAAAAATTCAAAAAGATTTAGTTTAATTTCACCAACATTTTTTCAATTTCAGCTCCTCCTCCTAAAAATGTTAAGAAAATCCAAAAGAATCGAAGTGAATATCAACTAAATTTACTAAAATTCTGCATCTGTAACTAAAAATCATAAAAAAATTCAAAAAGATTTAATTTAATTTTACAAAAATTTCATCAATTTCAGCTCCTTCTACTAAATCTTATGAAAATCCAAAGGAATCGAAGTGAATATCAACTAAATTTACTAAAATTCTGCACCTTTCACTAAAAATCATAAAAAAATACAATGAAATGTAATTTAATTTCACTAAAATTTTTTCAATTTCAGCTCCTTCTACTAACAATCTTATGAAAATCCAAAGGAATCGAAGTGATTATCAACTAAATTTACTCAAATTCTGCATCTGTAACCAAAAATCATAATAAAATTCAAAAAGATTTAGTTTAATTTCACCAACATTTTTTCAATTTCAGCTCCCTCTACTAAAAATCTTATGAAAATCCAAAGGAATCGAAGTGAATATCAACTAAATTTACTAAAATTCTGCATCTGTAACTAAAAATCATAAAAAAATTCAAAAAGATTTAGTTTAATTTCACCAACATTTTTTCAATTTCAGTTCCTCCTCCTAAAAATCTTAAGAAAATCCAAAAGAATCGAAGTGAATATCAACTAAATTTACTAAAATTCTCCATCTGTAACTAAAAATCATAAAAAAATTCAAAAAGATTTAATTTAATTTTACAAAAATTTCATCAATTTCAGCTCCTTCTACTAAATCTTATGAAAATCCAAAGGAATCGAAGTGAATATCAACTAAATTTACTAAAATTCTGCACCTTTCACTAAAAATCATAAAAAAATACAATGAAATTTAATTTAATTTCACCAAAAATTCATCAATTTCAGCTCCGCCTACTAAAAATCTTATGAAAATCCAAAGGAATCGAAGTGAATATCAACTAAATTTACTAAAATTCTGCATCTGTAACTAAAAATCATAAAAAAATCAAAAAGATTTAATTTAATTTCACCAAAATTTTTTCAATTCCAATTCCTCCTCCTAAAAATCTTAAGAAAATCCAGAAGAATCGAAGTTTATTTCAACAAAATTTACTCAAATTCGGCACCTGTGACTAAACATCAAAAAAATTTAATTCAATTTAAAAAAAAAATTCCAATTTCAGCTCTTCCTCCTAAAAATCTTAAGAAAATCCAAAAGAATCGAAGTGAATATCAACTAAATTTACTCAAATTCTGCACCTGTAACTAAAAATCATAAAAAAATTCAAATAGATTTAATTTAACTTCAAAAAAATTTCTTCATTTCAGCTCCTTCTACTAAAAATCTTATGTAAATCCAAAGGAATCGAAGTGAATATCATCTAAATTTACTAAAATTCTGCATCTGTAACCAAAAATCATAAAAAAATTCAAAAAGATTTAATTTAATTTTACAAAAATTTCATCAATTTCAGCTCTTTCTACTAAATCTTATGAAAATCCAAAGGAATCGATGTGAATTTCAACTAAATTCACTTTAATTCTGCACCTGAAACTAAAAATCATAAAAAAATACAAAGAAATTTAATTATTTTTCAAAAAAATTTCGTCAATTTCAGTTCCTTCTACTAAAAATCTTATGAAAATCCAAAGGAATCGAACTGAATATCAACTAAATGTACTCAAATTCTGCACCTGTAACTAAAAATCATAAAAAAATTCAAAGAGATTTAATTTAATTTCAAAAAAATTTCATCAATTTCAACTCCTTCTATTAAAAATTTTATAAAAATCCAAAGGAATCGAAGTGAATATCAACTAAATTTACTAAAATTCTGCATCTGTAACTAAAAATCATAAAAAAATTCAAAAAGATTTAGTTTAATTTCACCAACATTTTTTCAATTTCAGTTCCTCCTCCTAAAAATCTTAAGAAAATCCAAAAGAATCGAAGTGAATATCAACTAAATTTACTAAAATTCTCCATCTGTAACTAAAAATCATAAAAAAATTCAAAAAGATTTAATTTAATTTTACAAAAATTTCTTCAATTACAGCTCCTTCTACTGAATCTTATGAAAATCCAAAGGAATCGAAGTGAATATCAACTAAATTTACTAAAATTCTGCACCTTTCACTAAAAATCATAAAAAATACAATGAAATTTAATTTAATTTCACCAAAAATTCATCAATTTCAGCTCCGCCTACTAAAAATCTTATGAAAATCCAAAGGAATCGAAGTGAATATCAACTAAATTTACTAAAATTCTGCACCTTTCACTAAAAATCATAAAAAAATACAATGAAATGTAATTTAATTTCACCAAAATTTTTTCAATTCCAGTTCCTCCTCCTAAAAATCTTAAGAAAATCCAGAAGAATCGAAGTTTATTTCAATAAAATTTACTCAAATTCGGCACCTGTGACTAAACATCAAAAAAATTTAATTCAATTTAAAAAAAAAATTCCAATTTCAGCTCTTCCTCCTAAAAATCTTAAGAAAATCCAAAAGAATCGAAGTGAATATCAACTAAATTTACTCAAATTCTGCACCTGTAACTAAAAATCATAAAAAAATTCAAATAGATTTAATTTAACTTCAAAAAAATTTCTTCATTTCAGCTCCTTCTACTAAAAATCTTATGTAAATCCAAAGGAATCGAAGTGAATATCATCTAAATTTACTAAAATTCTGCATCTGTAACCAAAAATCATAAAAAAATTCAAAAAGATTTCATTTAATTTTACAAAAATTTCATCAATTTCAGCTCTTTCTACTAAATCTTATGAAAATCCAAAGGAATCGATGTGAATTTCAACTAAATTCACTTTAATTCTGCACCTGAAACTAAAAATCATAAAAAAATACAAAGAAATTTAATTATTTTTCAAAAAAATTTCGTCAATTTCAGTTCCTTCTACTAAAAATCTTATGAAAATCCAAAGGAATCGAACTGAATATCAACTAAATGTACTCAAATTCTGCTCCTGTAACTAAAAATCATAAAAAAATTCAAAGAGATTTAATTTAATTTCAAAAAAATTTCATCAATTTCAACTCCTTCGACTAAAAATCTTATAAAAATCCAAAGGAATCGAAGTGAATATCAACTAAATTTACTAAAATTCTGCACCTGTAACTAAAAATCATAAAAAAATTCAAATAGATTTAGTTTAATTTCACCAACATTTTTTCAATTTCAGTTCCTCCTCCTAAAAATCTTAAGAAAATCCAAAAGAATCGAAGTGAATATCAACTAAATTTACTAAAATTCTGCATCTGTAACCAAAAATCACAAAAAAATTCAAAAAGATTTAGTTTAATTTCACCAACATTTTTTCAATTTCAGTTCCTCCTCCTAAAAATCTTAAGAAAATCCAAAAGAATCGAAGTGAATATCAACTAAATTTACTAAAATTCTGCATCTGTAACTAAAAATCATAAAAAAATTCAAAAAGATTTAGTTTAATTTCACCAACATTTTTTCAATTTCAGTTCCTCCTCCTAAAAATCTTAAGAAAATCCAAAAGAATCGAAGTGAATATCAACTAAATTTACTAAAATTCTGCATCTGTAACTAAAAATCATAAAAAAATTCAAAAAGATTTAGTTTAATTTCACCAACATTTTTTCAATTTCAGTTCCTCCTCCTAAAAATCTTAAGAAAATCCAAAAGAATCGAAGTGAATATCAACTAAATTTACTCAAATTCTGCACCTGTAACTAAAAATCATAAAAAAATTCAAATAGATTTAATTTAACTTCAAAAAAATTTCTTCATTTCAGCTCCTTCTACTAAAAATCTTATGTAAATCCAAAGGAATCGAAGTGAATATCATCTAAATTTACTAAAATTCTGCACCTTTCACTAAAAATCATAAAAAAATACAATGAAATGTAATTTAATTTCACCAAAATTTTTTCAATTTCAGCTCCTTCTACTAAAAATCTTATGAAAATCCAAAGGAATCGAAGTGAATATCAACTAAATTTACTAAAATTCTGCATCTGTAACTAAAAATCATAAAAAAATTCAAAAAGATTTAGTTTAATTTCACCAACATTTTTTCAATTTCAGTTCCTCCTCCTAAAAATCTTAAGAAAATCCAAAAGAATCGAAGTGAATATCAACTAAATTTACTAAAATTCTCCATCTGTAACTAAAAATCATAAAAAAATTCAAAAAGATTTAATTTAATTTTACAAAAATTTCATCAATTTCAGCTCCTTCTACTAAATCTTATGAAAATCCAAAGGAATCGAAGTGAATATCAACTAAATTTACTAAAATTCTGCATCTGTAACTAAAAATCATAAAAAAATCAAAAAGATTTAATTTAATTTCACCAAAATTTTTTCAATTTCAGCTCTTCCTCCTAAAAATCTTAAGAAAATCCAAAAGAATCGAAGTGAATATCAACTAAATTTACTCAAATTCTGCACCTGTAACTAAAAATCATAAAAAAATTCAAATAGATTTAATTTAACTTCAAAAAAATTTCTTCATTTCAGCTCCTTCTACTAAAAATCTTATGTAAATCCAAAGGAATCGAAGTGAATATCATCTAAATTTACTAAAATTCTGCATCTGTAACTAAAAATCATAAAAAAATCAAAAAGATTTAATTTAATTTCACCAACATTTTTTCAATTTCAGTTCCTCCTCCTAAAAATCTTAAGAAAATCCAAAAGAATCGAAGTGAATATCAACTAAATTTACTCAAATTCTGCATCTGTAACTAAAAATCATAAAAAAATTCAAAAAGATTTAGTTTAATTTCACCAACATTTTTTCAATTTCAGTTCCTCCTCCTAAAAATCTTAAGAAAATCCAAAAGAATCGAAGTGAATATCAACTAAATTTACTAAAATTCTGCATCTGTAACTAAAAATCATAAAAAAATTCAAAAAGATTTAATTTAATTTTACAAAAATTTCATCAATTTCAGCTCCTTCTACTAAATCTTATGAAAATCCAAAGGAATCGAAGTGAATATCAACTAAATTTACTAAAATTCTGCACCTTTCACTAAAAATCATAAAAAAATACAATGAAATGTAATTTAATTTCACCAAAATTTTTTCAATTTCAGCTCCTTCTACTAAAAATCTTATGAAAATCCAAAGGAATCGAAGTGAATATCAACTAAATTTACTAAAATTCTGCATCTGTAACTAAAAATTATTAAAAAATTCAAAAAGATTTATTTTAATTTCACCAACATTTTTTCAATTTCAGTTCCTCCTCCTAAAAATCTTAAGAAAATCCAAAAGAATCGAAGTGAATATCAACTAAATTTACTAAAATTCTCCATCTGTAACTAAAAATCATAAAAAAATTCAAAAAGATTTAATTTAATTTTACAAAAATTTCATCAATTTCAGCTCCTTCTACTAAATCTTATGAAAATCCAAAGGAATCGAAGTGAATATCAACTAAATTTACTAAAATTCTGCATCTGTAACTAAAAATCATAAAAAAATCAAAAAGATTTAATTTAATTTCACCAAAATTTTTTCAATTTCAGCTCTTCCTCCTAAAAATCTTAAGAAAATCCAAAAGAATCGAAGTGAATATCAACTAAATTTACTCAAATTCTGCACCTGTAACTAAAAATCATAAAAAAATTCAAATAGATTTAATTTAACTTCAAAAAAATTTCTTCATTTCAGCTCCTTCTACTAAAAATCTTATGTAAATCCAAAGGAATCGAAGTGAATATCATCTAAATTTACTAAAATTCTGCATCTGTAACTAAAAATCATAAAAAAATCAAAAAGATTTAATTTAATTTCACCAACATTTTTTCAATTTCAGTTCCTCCTCCTAAAAATCTTAAGAAAATCCAAAAGAATCGAAGTGAATATCAACTAAATTTACTCAAATTCTGCATCTGTAACTAAAAATCATAAAAAAATTCAAAAAGATTTAGTTTAATTTCACCAACATTTTTTCAATTTCAGTTCCTCCTCCTAAAAATCTTAAGAAAATCCAAAAGAATCGAAGTGAATATCAACTAAATTTACTAAAATTCTGCATCTGTAACTAAAAATCATAAAAAAATTCAAAAAGATTTAATTTAATTTTACAAAAATTTCATCAATTTCAGCTCCTTCTACTAAATCTTATGAAAATCCAAAGGAATCGAAGTGAATATCAACTAAATTTACTAAAATTCTGCACCTTTCACTAAAAATCATAAAAAAATACAATGAAATGTAATTTAATTTCACCAAAATTTTTTCAATTTCAGCTCCTTCTACTAAAAATCTTATGAAAATCCAAAGGAATCGAAGTGAATATCAACTAAATTTACTAAAATTCTGCATCTGTAACTAAAAATTATAAAAAAATTCAAAAAGATTTAGTTTAATTTCACCAACATTTTTTCAATTTCAGTTCCTCCTCCTAAAAATCTTAAGAAAATCCAAAAGAATCGAAGTGAATATCAACTAAATTTACTAAAATTCTCCATCTGTAACTAAAAATCATAAAAAAATTCAAAAAGATTTAATTTAATTTTACAAAAATTTCATCAATTTCAGCTCCTTCTACTAAATCTTATGAAAATCCAAAGGAATCGAAGTGAATATCAACTAAATTTACTAAAATTCTGCATCTGTAACTAAAAATCATAAAAAAATCAAAAAGATTTAATTTAATTTCACCAAAATTTTTTCAATTTCAGCTCTTCCTCCTAAAAATCTTAAGAAAATCCAAAAGAATCGAAGTGAATATCAACTAAATTTACTCAAATTCTGCACCTGTAACTAAAAATCATAAAAAAATTCAAATAGATTTAATTTAACTTCAAAAAAATTTCTTCATTTCAGCTCCTTCTACTAAAAATCTTATGTAAATCCAAAGGAATCGAAGTGAATATCATCTAAATTTACTAAAATTCTGCATCTGTAACCAAAAATCATAAAAAAATTCAAAAAGATTTAATTTAATTTTACAAAAATTTCATCAATTTCAGCTCTTTCTACTAAATCTTATGAAAATCCAAAGGAATCGATGTGAATTTCAACTAAATTCACTTTAATTCTGCACCTGAAACTAAAAATCATAAAAAAATACAAAGAAATTTAATTATTTTTCAAAAAAATTTCGTCAATTTCAGTTCCTTCTACTAAAAATCTTATGAAAATCCAAAGGAATCGAACTGAATATCAACTAAATGTACTCAAATTCTGCACCTGTAACTAAAAATCATAAAAAAATTCAAAGAGATTTAATTTAATTTCAAAAAAATTTCATCAATTTCAACTCCTTCTACTAAAAATCTTATAAAAATCCAAAGCAATCGAAGTGAATATCAACTAAATTTACTAAAATTCTGCATCTGTAACTAAAAATCATAAAAAAATTCAAAAAGATTTAGTTTAATTTCACCAACATTTTTTCAATTTCAGTTCCTCCTCCTAAAAATCTTAAGAAAATCCAAAAGAATCGAAGTGAATATCAACTAAATTTACTAAAATTCTCCATCTGTAACTAAAAATCATAAAAAAATTCAAAAAGATTTAATTTAATTTTACAAAAATTTCTTCAATTTCAGCTCCTTCTACTGAATCTTATGAAAATCCAAAGGAATCGAAGTGAATATCAACTAAATTTACTAAAATTCTGCACCTTTCACTAAAAATCATAAAAAAATACAATGAAATTTAATTTAATTTCACCAAAAATTCATCAATTTCAGCTCCGCCTACTAAAAATCTTATGAAAATCCAAAGGAATCGAAGTGAATATCAACTAAATTTACTAAAATTCTGCATCTGTAACTAAAAATCATAAAAAAATCAAAAAGATTTAATTTAATTTCACCAAAATTTTTTCAATTCCAGTTCCTCCTCCTAAAAATCTCATGAAAATCCAAAGGAATCGAAGTGAATATCAACTAAATTTACTAAAATTCTGCATCTGTAACTAAAAATCATAAAAAAATCAAAAAGATTTAATTTAAGTTCACCAAAATTTTTTCAATTCCAGTTCCTCCTCCTAAAAATCTTAAGAAAATCCAAAAGAATCGAAGTGAATATCAACTAAATTTACTAAAATTCTGCACCTTTCACTAAAAATCATAAAAAAATACAATGAAATTTAATTTAATTTCACCAAAAATTCATCAATTTCAGCTCCGCCTACTAAAAATCTTATGAAAATCCAAAGGAATCGAAGTGAATATCAACTAAATTTGCTAAAATTCTGCATCTGTAACTAAAAATCATAAAAAAATCAAAAAGATTTAATTTAATTTCACCAAAATTTTTTCAATTCCAGTTCCTCCTCCTAAAAATCTCATGAAAATCCAAAGGAATCGAAGTGAATATCAACTAAATTTACTAAAATTCTGCATCTGTAACTAAAAATCATAAAAAAATCAAAAAGATTTAATTTAATTTCACCAAAATTTTTTCAATTTCAGCTCTTCCTCCTAAAAATCTTAAGAAAATCCAAAAGAATCGAAGTGAATATCAACTAAATTTACTCAAATTCTGCACCTGTAACTAAAAATCATAAAAAAATTCAAATAGATTTAATTTAACTTCAAAAAAATTTCTTCATTTCAGCTCCTTCTACTAAAAATCTTATGTAAATCCAAAGGAATCGAAGTGAATATCATCTAAATTTACTAAAATTCTGCACCTTTCACTAAAAATCATAAAAAAATACAATGAAATGTAATTTAATTTCACCAAAATTTTTTCAATTTCAGCTCCTTCTACTAAAAATCTTATGAAAATCCAAAGGAATCGAAGTGAATATCAACTAAATTTACTAAAATTCTGCATCTGTAACTAAAAATCATAAAAAAATTCAAAAAGATTTAGTTTAATTTCACCAACATTTTTTCAATTTCAGTTCCTCCTCCTAAAAATCTTAAGAAAATCCAAAAGAATCGAAGTGAATATCAACTAAATTTACTAAAATTCTCCATCTGTAACTAAAAATCATAAAAAAATTCAAAAAGATTTAATTTAATTTTACAAAAATTTCATCAATTTCAGTTCCTTCTACTAAATCTTATGAAAATCCAAAGGAATCGAAGTGAATATCAACTAAATTTACTAAAATTCTGCACCTTTCACTAAAAATCATAAAAAAAATACAATGAAATGTAATTTAATTTCACCAAAATTTTTTCAATTTCAGCTCCTTCTACTAAAAATGTTATGAAAATCCAAAGGAATCGAAGTGAATATCAACTAAATTTACTAAAATTCTGCATCTGTAACCAAAAATCATAAAAAAATTCAAAAAGATTTAGTTTAATTTCACCAACATTTTTTCAATTTGAGTTCCTCCTCCTAAAAATCTTAAGAAAATCCAAAAGAATCGAAGTGAATATCAACTAAATTTACTAAAATTCTGCATCTGAAACTACAAATCATAAAAAAATCAAAAAGATTTAATTTAATTTCACCAAAATTTTTTCAATTCCAGTTCCTCCTCCTAAAAATCTCATGAAAATCCAAAGGAATCGAAGTGAATATCAACTAAATTTACTAAAATTCTGCATCTGTAACTAAAAATCATAAAAAAATTCAAAAAGATTTAGTTTAATTTCACCAACATTTTTTCAATTTCAGTTCCTCCTCCTAAAAATCTTAAGAAAATCCAAAAGAATCGAAGTGAATATCAACTAAATTTACTAAAATTCTGCATCTGTAACTAATAATCATAAAAAAATCAAAAAGATTTAATTTAATTTCACCAAAATTTCATCAATTTCAGCTCCCTCTACTAAAAATCTTATGAAAATCCAAAGGAATCGAAGTGAATATCAACTAAATTTACTAAAATTCTGCATCTGTAACTAAAAATCATAAAAAAATTCAAAAAGATTTAGTTTAATTTCACCAACATTTTTTCAATTTCAGTTCCTCCTCCTAAAAATCTTAAGAAAATCCAAAAGAATCGAAGTGAATATCAACTAAATTTACTAAAATTCTCCATCTGTAACTAAAAATCATAAAAAAATTCAAAAAGATTTAATTTAATTTTACAAAAATTTCATCAATTTCAGCTCCTTCTACTAAATCTTATGAAAATCCAAAGGAATCGAAGTGAATATCAACTAAATTTACTAAAATTCTGCATCTGTAACTAAAAATCATAAAAAAATCAAAAAGATTTAATTTAATTTCACCAAAATTTTTTCAATTTCAGCTCTTCCTCCTAAAAATCTTAAGAAAATCCAAAAGAATCGAAGTGAATATCAACTAAATTTACACAAATTCTGCACCTGTAACTAAAAATCATAAAATAATTCAAATAGATTTAATTTAACTTCAAAAAAATTTCTTCATTTCAGCTCCTTCTACTAAAAATCTTATGTAAATCCAATGGAATCGAAGTGAATATCATCTAAATTTACTAAAATTCTGCATCTGTAACTAAAAATCATAAAAAAATCAAAAAGATTTAATTTAATTTCACCAACATTTTTTCAATTTCAGTTCCTCCTCCTAAAAATCTTAAGAAAATCCAAAAGAATCGAAGTGAATATCAACTAAATTTACTCAAATTCTGCATCTGTAACTAAAAATCATAAAAAAATTCAAAAAGATTTAGTTTAATTTCACCAACATTTTTTCAATTTCAGCTCCTCCTCCTAAAAATGTTAAGAAAATCCAAAAGAATCGAAGTGAATATCAACTAAATTTACTAAAATTCTGCATCTGTAACTAAAAATCATAAAAAAATTCAAAAAGATTTAATTTAATTTTACAAAAATTTCATCAATTTCAGCTCCTTCTACTAAATCTTATGAAAATCCAAAGGAATCGAAGTGAATATCAACTAAATTTACTAAAATTCTGCACCTTTCACTAAAAATCATAAAAAAATACAATGAAATGTAATTTAATTTCACTAAAATTTTTTCAATTTCAGCTCCTTCTACTAACAATCTTATGAAAATCCAAAGGAATCGAAGTGATTATCAACTAAATTTACTCAAATTCTGCATCTGTAACCAAAAATCATAATAAAATTCAAAAAGATTTAGTTTAATTTCACCAACATTTTTTCAATTTCAGCTCCCTCTACTAAAAATCTTATGAAAATCCAAAGGAATCGAAGTGAATATCAACTAAATTTACTAAAATTCTGCATCTGTAACTAAAAATCATAAAAAAATTCAAAAAGATTTAGTTTAATTTCACCAACATTTTTTCAATTTCAGTTCCTCCTCCTAAAAATCTTAAGAAAATCCAAAAGAATCGAAGTGAATATCAACTAAATTTACTAAAATTCTCCATCTGTAACTAAAAATCATAAAAAAATTCAAAAAGATTTAATTTAATTTTACAAAAATTTCATCAATTTCAGCTCCTTCTACTAAATCTTATGAAAATCCAAAGGAATCGAAGTGAATATCAACTAAATTTACTAAAATTCTGCACCTTTCACTAAAAATCATAAAAAAATACAATGAAATTTAATTTAATTTCACCAAAAATTCATCAATTTCAGCTCCGCGTACTAAAAATCTTATGAAAATCCAAAGGAATCGAAGTGAATATCAACTAAATTTACTAAAATTCTGCATCTGTAACTAAAAATCATAAAAAAATCAAAAAGATTTAATTTAATTTCACCAAAATTTTTTCAATTCCAGTTCCTCCTCCTAAAAATCTTAAGAAAATCCAGAAGAATCGAAGTTTATTTCAACAAAATTTACTCAAATTCGGCACCTGTGACTAAACATCAAAAAAATTTAATTCAATTTAAAAAAAAAATTCCAATTTCAGCTCTTCCTCCTAAAAATCTTAAGAAAATCCAAAAGAATCGAAGTGAATATCAACTAAATTTACTCAAATTCTGCACCTGTAACTAAAAATCATAAAAAAATTCAAATAGATTTAATTTAACTTCAAAAAAATTTCTTCATTTCAGCTCCTTCTACTAAAAATCTTATGTAAATCCAAAGGAATCGAAGTGAATATCATCTAAATTTACTAAAATTCTGCATCTGTAACCAAAAATCATAAAAAAATTCAAAAAGATTTAATTTAATTTTACAAAAATTTCATCAATTTCAGCTCTTTCTACTAAATCTTATGAAAATCCAAAGGAATCGATGTGAATTTCAACTAAATTCACTTTAATTCTGCACCTGAAACTAAAAATCATAAAAAAATACAAAGAAATTTAATTATTTTTCAAAAAAATTTCGTCAATTTCAGTTCCTTCTACTAAAAATCTTATGAAAATCCAAAGGAATCGAACTGAATATCAACTAAATGTACTCAAATTCTGCACCTGTAACTAAAAATCATAAAAAAATTCAAAGAGATTTAATTTAATTTCAAAAAAATTTCATCAATTTCAACTCCTTCTATTAAAAATCTTATAAAAATCCAAAGGAATCGAAGTGAATATCAACTAAATTTACTAAAATTCTGCATCTGTAACTAAAAATCATAAAAAAATTCAAAAAGATTTAGTTTAATTTCACCAACATTTTTTCAATTTCAGTTCCTCCTCCTAAAAATCTTAAGAAAATCCAAAAGAATCGAAGTGAATATCAACTAAATTTACTAAAATTCTCCATCTGTAACTAAAAATCATAAAAAAATTCAAAAAGATTTAATTTAATTTTACAAAAATTTCTTCAATTACAGCTCCTTCTACTGAATCTTATGAAAATCCAAAGGAATCGAAGTGAATATCAACTAAATTTACTAAAATTCTGCACCTTTCACTAAAAATCATAAAAAATACAATGAAATTTAATTTAATTTCACCAAAAATTCATCAATTTCAGCTCCGCCTACTAAAAATCTTATGAAAATCCAAAGGAATCGAAGTGAATATCAACTAAATTTACTAAAATTCTGCACCTTTCACTAAAAATCATAAAAAAATACAATGAAATGTAATTTAATTTCACCAAAATTTTTTCAATTCCAGTTCCTCCTCCTAAAAATCTTAAGAAAATCCAGAAGAATCGAAGTTTATTTCAATAAAATTTACTCAAATTCGGCACCTGTGACTAAACATCAAAAAAATTTAATTCAATTTAAAAAAAAAATTCCAATTTCAGCTCTTCCTCCTAAAAATCTTAAGAAAATCCAAAAGAATCGAAGTGAATATCAACTAAATTTACTCAAATTCTGCACCTGTAACTAAAAATCATAAAAAAATTCAAATAGATTTAATTTAACTTCAAAAAAATTTCTTCATTTCAGCTCCTTCTACTAAAAATCTTATGTAAATCCAAAGGAATCGAAGTGAATATCATCTAAATTTACTAAAATTCTGCATCTGTAACCAAAAATCATAAAAAAATTCAAAAAGATTTCATTTAATTTTACAAAAATTTCATCAATTTCAGCTCTTTCTACTAAATCTTATGAAAATCCAAAGGAATCGATGTGAATTTCAACTAAATTCACTTTAATTCTGCACCTGAAACTAAAAATCATAAAAAAATACAAAGAAATTTAATTATTTTTCAAAAAAATTTCGTCAATTTCAGTTCCTTCTACTAAAAATCTTATGAAAATCCAAAGGAATCGAACTGAATATCAACTAAATGTACTCAAATTCTGCTCCTGTAACTAAAAATCATAAAAAAATTCAAAGAGATTTAATTTAATTTCAAAAAAATTTCATCAATTTCAACTCCTTCGACTAAAAATCTTATAAAAATCCAAAGGAATCGAAGTGAATATCAACTAAATTTACTAAAATTCTGCATCTGTAACTAAAAATCATAAAAAAATTCAAAAAGATTTAGTTTAATTTCACCAACATTTTTTCAATTTCAGTTCCTCCTCCTAAAAATCTTAAGAAAATCCAAAAGAATCGAAGTGAATATCAACTAAATTTACTAAAATTCTGCATCTGTAACCAAAAATCACAAAAAAATTCAAAAAGATTTAGTTTAATTTCACCAACATTTTTTCAATTTCAGTTCCTCCTCCTAAAAATCTTAAGAAAATCCAAAAGAATCGAAGTGAATATCAACTAAATTTACTAAAATTCTGCATCTGTAACTAAAAATCATAAAAAAATTCAAAAAGATTTAGTTTAATTTCACCAACATTTTTTCAATTTCAGTTCCTCCTCCTAAAAATCTTAAGAAAATCCAAAAGAATCGAAGTGAATATCAACTAAATTTACTAAAATTCTGCATCTGTAACTAAAAATCATAAAAAAATTCAAAAAGATTTAGTTTAATTTCACCAACATTTTTTCAATTTCAGTTCCTCCTCCTAAAAATCTTAAGAAAATCCAAAAGAGTCGAAGTGAATATCAACTAAATTTACTCTAATTCTGCACCTGTAACTAAAAATCATAAAAAAATTCAAATAGATTTAATTTAACTTCAAAAAAATTTCTTCATTTCAGCTCCTTCTACTAAAAATCTTATGTAAATCCAAAGGAATCGAAGTGAATATCATCTAAATTTACTAAAATTCTGCACCTTTCACTAAAAATCATAAAAAAATACAATGAAATGTAATTTAATTTCACCAAAATTTTTTCAATTTCAGCTCCTTCTACTAAAAATCTTATGAAAATCCAAAGGAATCGAAGTGAATATCAACTAAATTTACTAAAATTCTGCATCTGTAACTAAAAATCATAAAAAAATTCAAAAAGATTTAGTTTAATTTCACCAACATTTTTTCAATTTCAGTTCCTCCTCCTAAAAATCTTAAGAAAATCCAAAAGAATCGAAGTGAATATCAACTAAATTTACTAAAATTCTCCATCTGTAACTAAAAATCATAAAAAAATTCAAAAAGATTTAATTTAATTTTACAAAAATTTCATCAATTTCAGCTCCTTCTACTAAATCTTATGAAAATCCAAAGGAATCGAAGTGAATATCAACTAAATTTACTAAAATTCTGCATCTGTAACTAAAAATCATAAAAAAATCAAAAAGATTTAATTTAATTTCACCAAAATTTTTTCAATTTCAGCTCTTCCTCCTAAAAATCTTAAGAAAATCCAAAAGAATCGAAGTGAATATCAACTAAATTTACTCAAATTCTGCACCTGTAACTAAAAATCATAAAAAAATTCAAATAGATTTAATTTAACTTCAAAAAAATTTCTTCATTTCAGCTCCTTCTACTAAAAATCTTATGTAAATCCAAAGGAATCGAAGTGAATATCATCTAAATTTACTAAAATTCTGCATCTGTAACTAAAAATCATAAAAAAATCAAAAAGATTTAATTTAATTTCACCAACATTTTTTCAATTTCAGTTCCTCCTCCTAAAAATCTTAAGAAAATC
Source organism: Andrena minutula (assembly GCA_929113495.1). Lineage (NCBI taxonomy): Eukaryota > Metazoa > Arthropoda > Insecta > Hymenoptera > Andrenidae > Andrena > Andrena minutula. The sequence continues at coordinate 13,463,315 of OV815997.1, read as the reverse complement.
CAAAAGAATCGAAGTGAATATCAACTAAATTTACTCAAATTCTGCATCTGTAACTAAAAATCATAAAAAAATTCAAAAAGATTTAGTTTAATTTCACCAACATTTTTTCAATTTCAGTTCCTCCTCCTAAAAATCTTAAGAAAATCCAAAAGAATCGAAGTGAATATCAACTAAATTTACTAAAATTCTGCATCTGTAACTAAAAATCATAAAAAAATTCAAAAAGATTTAATTTAATTTTACAAAAATTTCATCAATTTCAGCTCCTTCTACTAAATCTTATGAAAATCCAAAGGAATCGAAGTGAATATCAACTAAATTTACTAAAATTCTGCACCTTTCACTAAAAATCATAAAAAAATACAATGAAATGTAATTTAATTTCACCAAAATTTTTTCAATTTCAGCTCCTTCTACTAAAAATCTTATGAAAATCCAAAGGAATCGAAGTGAATATCAACTAAATTTACTAAAATTCTGCATCTGTAACTAAAAATTATAAAAAAATTCAAAAAGATTTAGTTTAATTTCACCAACATTTTTTCAATTTCAGTTCCTCCTCCTAAAAATCTTAAGAAAATCCAAAAGAATCGAAGTGAATATCAACTAAATTTACTAAAATTCTCCATCTGTAACTAAAAATCATAAAAAAATTCAAAAAGATTTAATTTAATTTTACAAAAATTTCATCAATTTCAGCTCCTTCTACTAAATCTTATGAAAATCCAAAGGAATCGAAGTGAATATCAACTAAATTTACTAAAATTCTGCATCTGTAACTAAAAATCATAAAAAAATCAAAAAGATTTAATTTAATTTCACCAAAATTTTTTCAATTTCAGCTCTTCCTCCTAAAAATCTTAAGAAAATCCAAAAGAATCGAAGTGAATATCAACTAAATTTACTCAAATTCTGCACCTGTAACTAAAAATCATAAAAAAATTCAAATAGATTTAATTTAACTTCAAAAAAATTTCTTCATTTCAGCTCCTTCTACTAAAAATCTTATGTAAATCCAAAGGAATCGAAGTGAATATCATCTAAATTTACTAAAATTCTGCATCTGTAACCAAAAATCATAAAAAAATTCAAAAAGATTTAATTTAATTTTACAAAAATTTCATCAATTTCAGCTCTTTCTACTAAATCTTATGAAAATCCAAAGGAATCGATGTGAATTTCAACTAAATTCACTTTAATTCTGCACCTGAAACTAAAAATCATAAAAAAATACAAAGAAATTTAATTATTTTTCAAAAAAATTTCGTCAATTTCAGTTCCTTCTACTAAAAATCTTATGAAAATCCAAAGGAATCGAACTGAATATCAACTAAATGTACTCAAATTCTGCACCTGTAACTAAAAATCATAAAAAAATTCAAAGAGATTTAATTTAATTTCAAAAAAATTTCATCAATTTCAACTCCTTCTACTAAAAATCTTATAAAAATCCAAAGGAATCGAAGTGAATATCAACTAAATTTACTAAAATTCTGCATCTGTAACTAAAAATCATAAAAAAATTCAAAAAGATTTAGTTTAATTTCACCAACATTTTTTCAATTTCAGTTCCTCCTCCTAAAAATCTTAAGAAAATCCAAAAGAATCGAAGTGAATATCAACTAAATTTACTAAAATTCTCCATCTGTAACTAAAAATCATAAAAAAATTCAAAAAGATTTAATTTAATTTTACAAAAATTTCTTCAATTTCAGCTCCTTCTACTGAATCTTATGAAAATCCAAAGGAATCGAAGTGAATATCAACTAAATTTACTAAAATTCTGCACCTTTCACTAAAAATCATAAAAAAATACAATGAAATTTAATTTAATTTCACCAAAAATTCATCAATTTCAGCTCCGCCTACTAAAAATCTTATGAAAATCCAAAGGAATCGAAGTGAATATCAACTAAATTTACTAAAATTCTGCATCTGTAACTAAAAATCATAAAAAAATCAAAAAGATTTAATTTAATTTCACCAAAATTTTTTCAATTCCAGTTCCTCCTCCTAAAAATCTCATGAAAATCCAAAGGAATCGAAGTGAATATCAACTAAATTTACTAAAATTCTGCATCTGTAACTAAAAATCATAAAAAAATCAAAAAGATTTAATTTAAGTTCACCAAAATTTTTTCAATTCCAGTTCCTCCTCCTAAAAATCTTAAGAAAATCCAAAAGAATCGAAGTGAATATCAACTAAATTTACTAAAATTCTACACCTTTCACTAAAAATCATAAAAAAATACAATGAAATTTAATTTAATTTCACCAAAAATTCATCCATTTCAGCTCCGCCTACTAAAAATCTTATGAAAATCCAAAGGAATCGAAGTGAATATCAACTAAATTTACTAAAATTCTGCATCTGTAACTAAAAATCATAAAAAAATCAAAAAGATTTAATTTAATTTCACCAAAATTTTTTCAATTCCAGTTCCTCCTCCTAAAAATCTCATGAAAATCCAAAGGAATCGAAGTGAATATCAACTAAATTTACTAAAATTCTGCATCTGTAACTAAAAATCATAAAAAAATCAAAAAGATTTAATTTAATTTCACCAAAATTTTTTCAATTTCAGCTCTTCCTCCTAAAAATCTTAAGAAAATCCAAAAGAATCGAAGTGAATATCAACTAAATTTACTCAAATTCTGCACCTGTAACTAAAAATCATAAAAAAATTCAAATAGATTTAATTTAACTTCAAAAAAATTTCTTCATTTCAGCTCCTTCTACTAAAAATCTTATGTAAATCCAAAGGAATCGAAGTGAATATCATCTAAATTTACTAAAATTCTGCACCTTTCACTAAAAATCATAAAAAAATACAATGAAATGTAATTTAATTTCACCAAAATTTTTTCAATTTCAGCTCCTTCTACTAAAAATCTTATGAAAATCCAAAGGAATCGAAGTGAATATCAACTAAATTTACTAAAATTCTGCATCTGTAACTAAAAATCATAAAAAAATTCAAAAAGATTTAGTTTAATTTCACCAACATTTTTTCAATTTCAGTTCCTCCTCCTAAAAATCTTAAGAAAATCCAAAAGAATCGAAGTGAATATCAACTAAATTTACTAAAATTCTCCATCTGTAACTAAAAATCATAAAAAAATTCAAAAAGATTTAATTTAATTTTACAAAAATTTCATCAATTTCAGTTCCTTCTACTAAATCTTATGAAAATCCAAAGGAATCGAAGTGAATATCAACTAAATTTACTAAAATTCTGCACCTTTCACTAAAAATCATAAAAAAAATACAATGAAATGTAATTTAATTTCACCAAAATTTTTTCAATTTCAGCTCCTTCTACTAAAAATGTTATGAAAATCCAAAGGAATCGAAGTGAATATCAACTAAATTTACTAAAATTCTGCATCTGTAACCAAAAATCATAAAAAAATTCAAAAAGATTTAGTTTAATTTCACCAACATTTTTTCAATTTCAGTTCCTCCTCCTAAAAATCTTAAGAAAATCCAAAAGAATCGAAGTGAATATCAACTAAATTTACTAAAATTCTGCATCTGTAACTACAAATCATAAAAAAATCAAAAAGATTTAATTTAATTTCACCAAAATTTTTTCAATTCCAGTTCCTCCTCCTAAAAATCTCATGAAAATCCAAAGGAATCGAAGTGAATATCAACTAAATTTACTAAAATTCTGCATCTGTAACTAAAAATCATAAAAAAATTCAAAAAGATTTAGTTTAATTTCACCAACATTTTTTCAATTTCAGTTCCTCCTCCTAAAAATCTTAAGAAAATCCAAAAGAATCGAAGTGAATATCAACTAAATTTACTAAAATTCTGCATCTGTAACTAATAATCATAAAAAAATCAAAAAGATTTAATTTAATTTCACCAAAATTTCATCAATTTCAGCTCCCTCTACTAAAAATCTTATGAAAATCCAAAGGAATCGAAGTGAATATCAACTAAATTTACTAAAATTCTGCATCTGTAACTAAAAATCATAAAAAAATTCAAAAAGATTTAGTTTAATTTCACCAACATTTTTTCAATTTCAGTTCCTCCTCCTAAAAATCTTAAGAAAATCCAAAAGAATCGAAGTGAATATCAACTAAATTTACTAAAATTGTGCATCTGTAACTAAAAATCATAAAAAAATTCAAAAAGATTTAATTTAATTTTACAAAAATTTCATCAATTTCAGCTCCTTCTACTAAATCTTATGAAAATCCAAAGGAATAGAAGTGAATATCAACTAAATTTACTAAAATTCTGCATCTGTAACTAAAAATCATAAAAAAATCAAAAAGATTTAATTTAATTTCACCAAAATTTTTTCAATTCCAGTTCCTCCTCCTAAAAATCTCATGAAAATCCAAAGGAATCGAAGTGAATATCAACTAAATTTACTAAAATTCTGCATCTGTAACTAAAAATCATAAAAAAATCAAAAAGATTTAATTTAAGTTCACCAAAATTTTTTCAATTCCAGTTCCTCCTCCTAAAAATCTTAAGAAAATCCAAAAGAATCGAAGTGAATATCAACTAAATTTACTAAAATTCTACACCTTTCACTAAAAATCATAAAAAAATACAATGAAATTTAATTTAATTTCACCAAAAATTCATCCATTTCAGCTCCGCCTACTAAAAATCTTATGAAAATCCAAAGGAATCGAAGTGAATATCAACTAAATTTACTAAAATTCTGCATCTGTAACTAAAAATCATAAAAAAATCAAAAAGATTTAATTTAATTTCACCAAAATTTTTTCAATTCCAGTTCCTCCTCCTAAAAATCTCATGAAAATCCAAAGGAATCGAAGTGAATATCAACTAAATTTACTAAAATTCTGCATCTGTAACTAAAAATCATAAAAAAATCAAAAAGATTTAATTTAATTTCACCAAAATTTTTTCAATTTCAGCTCTTCCTCCTAAAAATCTTAAGAAAATCCAAAAGAATCGAAGTGAATATCAACTAAATTTACTCAAATTCTGCACCTGTAACTAAAAATCATAAAAAAATTCAAATAGATTTAATTTAACTTCAAAAAAATTTCTTCATTTCAGCTCCTTCTACTAAAAATCTTATGTAAATCCAAAGGAATCGAAGTGAATATCATCTAAATTTACTAAAATTCTGCACCTTTCACTAAAAATCATAAAAAAATACAATGAAATGTAATTTAATTTCACCAAAATTTTTTCAATTTCAGCTCCTTCTACTAAAAATCTTATGAAAATCCAAAGGAATCGAAGTGAATATCAACTAAATTTACTAAAATTCTGCATCTGTAACTAAAAATCATAAAAAAATTCAAAAAGATTTAGTTTAATTTCACCAACATTTTTTCAATTTCAGTTCCTCCTCCTAAAAATCTTAAGAAAATCCAAAAGAATCGAAGTGAATATCAACTAAATTTACTAAAATTCTCTATCTGTAACTAAAAATCATAAAAAAATTCAAAAAGATTTAATTTAATTTTACAAAAATTTCATCAATTTCAGTTCCTTCTACTAAATCTTATGAAAATCCAAAGGAATCGAAGTGAATATCAACTAAATTTACTAAAATTCTGCACCTTTCACTAAAAATCATAAAAAAAATACAATGAAATGTAATTTAATTTCACCAAAATTTTTTCAATTTCAGCTCCTTCTACTAAAAATGTTATGAAAATCCAAAGGAATCGAAGTGAATATCAACTAAATTTACTAAAATTCTGCATCTGTAACCAAAAATCATAAAAAAATTCAAAAAGATTTAGTTTAATTTCACCAACATTTTTTCAATTTCAGTTCCTCCTCCTAAAAATCTTAAGAAAATCCAAAAGAATCGAAGTGAATATCAACTAAATTTACTAAAATTCTGCATCTGTAACTACAAATCATAAAAAAATCAAAAAGATTTAATTTAATTTCACCAAAATTTTTTCAATTCCAGTTCCTCCTCCTAAAAATCTCATGAAAATCCAAAGGAATCGAAGTGAATATCAACTAAATTTACTAAAATTCTGCATCTGTAACTAAAAATCATAAAAAAATTCAAAAAGATTTAGTTTAATTTCACCAACATTTTTTCAATTTCAGTTCCTCCTCCTAAAAATCTTAAGAAAATCCAAAAGAATCGAAGTGAATATCAACTAAATTTACTAAAATTCTGCATCTGTAACTAATAATCATAAAAAAATCAAAAAGATTTAATTTAATTTCACCAAAATTTCATCAATTTCAGCTCCCTCTACTAAAAATCTTATGAAAATCCAAAGGAATCGAAGTGAATATCAACTAAATTTACTAAAATTCTGCATCTGTAACTAAAAATCATAAAAAAATTCAAAAAGATTTAGTTTAATTTCACCAACATTTTTTCAATTTCAGTTCCTCCTCCTAAAAATCTTAAGAAAATCCAAAAGAATCGAAGTGAATATCAACTAAATTTACTAAAATTCTCCATCTGTAACTAAAAATCATAAAAAAATTCAAAAAGATTTAATTTAATTTTACAAAAATTTCATCAATTTCAGCTCCTTCTACTAAATCTTATGAAAATCCAAAGGAATAGAAGTGAATATCAACTAAATTTACTAAAATTCTGCATCTGTAACTAAAAATCATAAAAAAATCAAAAAGATTTAATTTAATTTCACCAAAATTTTTTCAATTTCAGCTCTTCCTCCTAAAAATCTTAAGAAAATCCAAAAGAATCGAAGTGAATATCAACTAAATTTACACAAATTCTGCACCTGTAACTAAAAATCATAAAATAATTCAAATAGATTTAATTTAACTTCAAAAAAATTTCTTCATTTCAGCTCCTTCTACTAAAAATCTTATGTAAATCCAATGGAATCGAAGTGAATATCATCTAAATTTACTAAAATTCTGCATCTGTAACTAAAAATCATAAAAAAATCAAAAAGATTTAATTTAATTTCACCAACATTTTTTCAATTTCAGTTCCTCCTCCTAAAAATCTTAAGAAAATCCAAAAGAATCGAAGTGAATATCAACTAAATTTACTCAAATTCTGCATCTGTAACTAAAAATCATAAAAAAATTCAAAAAGATTTAGTTTAATTTCACCAACATTTTATCAATTTCAGCTTATCCTCCGAAAAATGTTAAGAAAATCCAAAAGAATCGAAGTGAATATCAACTAAATTTACTCAAATTCTGCATCTGTAACTAAAAATCATAAAAAAATTCAAAAAGATTTAATTTAATTTTACAAAAATTTCATCAATTTCAGCTCCTTCTACTAAATCTTATGAAAATCCAAAGGAATCGAAGTGAATATCAACTAAATTTACTAAAATTCTGCACCTTTCACTAAAAATCATAAAAAAATACAATGAAATGTAATTTAATTTCACTAAAATTTTTTCAATTTCAGCTCCTTCTACTAACAATCTTATGAAAATCCAAAGGAATCGAAGTGATTATCAACTAAATTTACTCAAATTCTGCATCTGTAACCAAAAATCATAATAAAATTCAAAAAGATTTAGTTTAATTTCACCAACATTTTTTCAATTTCAGCTCCCTCTACTAAAAATCTTATGAAAATCCAAAGGAATCGAAGTGAATATCAACTAAATTTACTAAAATTCTGCATCTGTAACTAAAAATCATAAAAAAATTCAAAAAGATTTAGTTTAATTTCACCAACATTTTTTCAATTTCAGTTCCTCCTCCTAAAAATCTTAAGAAAATCCAAAAGAATCGAAGTGAATATCAACTAAATTTACTAAAATTCTCCATCTGTAACTAAAAATCATAAAAAAATTCAAAAAGATTTAATTTAATTTTACAAAAATTTCATCAATTTCAGCTCCTTCTACTAAATCTTATGAAAATCCAAAGGAATCGAAGTGAATATCAACTAAATTTACTAAAATTCTGCACCTTTCACTAAAAATCATAAAAAAATACAATGAAATTTAATTTAATTTCACCAAAAATTCATCAATTTCAGCTCCGCCTACTAAAAATCTTATGAAAATCCAAAGGAATCGAAGTGAATATCAACTAAATTTACTAAAATTCTGCATCTGTAACTAAAAATCATAAAAAAATCAAAAAGATTTAATTTAATTTCACCAAAATTTTTTCAATTCCAGTTCCTCCTCCTAAAAATCTTAAGAAAATCCAGAAGAATCGAAGTTTATTTCAACAAAATTTACTCAAATTCGGCACCTGTGACTAAACATCAAAAAAATTTAATTCAATTTAAAAAAAAAATTCCAATTTCAGCTCTTCCTCCTAAAAATCTTAAGAAAATCCAAAAGAATCGAAGTGAATATCAACTAAATTTACTCAAATTCTGCACCTGTAACTAAAAATCATAAAAAAATTCAAATAGATTTAATTTAACTTCAAAAAAATTTCTTCATTTCAGCTCCTTCTACTAAAAATCTTATGTAAATCCAAAGGAATCGAAGTGAATATCATCTAAATTTACTAAAATTCTGCATCTGTAACCAAAAATCATAAAAAAATTCAAAAAGATTTAATTTAATTTTACAAAAATTTCATCAATTTCAGCTCTTTCTACTAAATCTTATGAAAATCCAAAGGAATCGATGTGAATTTCAACTAAATTCACTTTAATTCTGCACCTGAAACTAAAAATCATAAAAAAATACAAAGAAATTTAATTATTTTTCAAAAAAATTTCGTCAATTTCAGTTCCTTCTACTAAAAATCTTATGAAAATCCAAAGGAATCGAACTGAATATCAACTAAATGTACTCAAATTCTGCACCTGTAACTAAAAATCATAAAAAAATTCAAAGAGATTTAATTTAATTTCAAAAAAATTTCATCAATTTCAACTCCTTCTATTAAAAATCTTATAAAAATCCAAAGGAATCGAAGTGAATATCAACTAAATTTACTAAAATTCTGCATCTGTAACTAAAAATCATAAAAAAATTCAAAAAGATTTAGTTTAATTTCACCAACATTTTTTCAATTTCAGTTCCTCCTCCTAAAAATCTTAAGAAAATCCAAAAGAATCGAAGTGAATATCAACTAAATTTACTAAAATTCTCCATCTGTAACTAAAAATCATAAAAAAATTCAAAAAGATTTAATTTAATTTTACAAAAATTTCTTCAATTACAGCTCCTTCTACTGAATCTTATGAAAATCCAAAGGAATCGAAGTGAATATCAACTAAATTTACTAAAATTCTGCACCTTTCACTAAAAATCATAAAAAATACAATGAAATTTAATTTAATTTCACCAAAAATTCATCAATTTCAGCTCCGCCTACTAAAAATCTTATGAAAATCCAAAGGAATCGAAGTGAATATCAACTAAATTTACTAAAATTCTGCACCTTTCACTAAAAATCATAAAAAAATACAGTGAAATGTAATTTAATTTCACCAAAATTTTTTCAATTCCAGTTCCTCCTCCTAAAAATCTTAAGAAAATCCAGAAGAATCGAAGTTTATTTCAATAAAATTTACTCAAATTCGGCACCTGTGACTAAACATCAAAAAAATTTAATTCAATTTAAAAAAAAAATTCCAATTTCAGCTCTTCCTCCTAAAAATCTTAAGAAAATCCAAAAGAATCGAAGTGAATATCAACTAAATTTACTCAAATTCTGCACCTGTAACTAAAAATCATAAAAAAATTCAAATAGATTTAATTTAACTTCAAAAAAATTTCTTCATTTCAGCTCCTTCTACTAAAAATCTTATGTAAATCCAAAGGAATCGAAGTGAATATCATCTAAATTTACTAAAATTCTGCATCTGTAACCAAAAATCATAAAAAAATTCAAAAAGATTTAATTTAATTTTACAAAAATTTCATCAATTTCAGCTCTTTCTACTAAATCTTATGAAAATCCAAAGGAATCGATGTGAATTTCAACTAAATTCACTTTAATTCTGCACCTGAAACTAAAAATCATAAAAAAATACAAAGAAATTTAATTATTTTTCAAAAAAATTTCGTCAATTTCAGTTCCTTCTACTAAAAATCTTATGAAAATCCAAAGGAATCGAACTGAATATCAACTAAATGTACTCAAATTCTGCTCCTGTAACTAAAAATCATAAAAAAATTCAAAGAGATTTAATTTAATTTCAAAAAAATTTCATCAATTTCAACTCCTTCTACTAAAAATCTTATAAAAATCCAAAGGAATCGAAGTGAATATCAACTAAATTTACTAAAATTCTGCATCTGTAACTAAAAATCATAAAAAAATTCAAAAAGATTTAGTTTAATTTCACCAACATTTTTTCAATTTCAGTTCCTCCTCCTAAAAATCTTAAGAAAATCCAAAAGAATCGAAGTGAATATCAACTAAATTTACTAAAATTCTCCATCTGTAACTAAAAATCATAAAAAAATTCAAAAAGATTTAATTTAATTTTACAAAAATTTCATCAATTTCAGCTCCTTCTACTGAATCTTATGAAAATCCAAAGGAATCGAAGTGAATATCAACTAAATTTACTAAAATTCTGCACCTTTCACTAAAAATCATAAAAAAATACAATGAAATTTAATTTAATTTCACCAAAAATTCATCAATTTCAGTTCCGCCTACTAAAAATCTTATGAAAATCCAAAGGAATCGAAGTGAATATCAACTAAATTTACTAAAATTCTGCATCTGTAACTAAAAATCATAAAAAAATCAAAAAGATTTATTTTAATTTCACCAAAATTTTTTCAATTCCAGTTCCTCCTCCTAAAAATCTTAAGAAAATCCAGAAGAATCGAAGTTTATTTCAACAAAATTTACTCAAATTCGGCACCTGTAACTAAACATCAAAAAAATTTAATTAAATTTAAAAAAAAATTCCAATTTCTGCTCTTCCTCCTAAAAATCTTAAGAAAATCCAAAAGAATCGAAGTGAATATCAACTAAATTTACTCAAATTCTGCACCTTTCACTAAAAATCATAAAAGAATGCAAAGAAATTAAATTTAATTTCACCAAAATTTCATCAATTTCAGCTCCCTCTACTAAAAATCTTATGAAAATCCAAAGGAATCGAACTGAATATCAACTAAATGTACTCAAATTCTGCACCTGTAACTAAAAATCATAAAAAAATTTAAAAAGATTTAATTTAATTTCAAAAAAATATCATCAATTTCAGCTCCTTCTACTAAAAATCTTATGAAAATCCAAAGGAATCGAAGTGAATATCAACTAAATTTACTAAAATTCTTCATCTGTAACTAAAAATCATAAAAAAATTCAAAAAGATTTAGTTTAATTTCACCAACATTTTTTCAATTTCAGTTCCTCCTCCTAAAAATCTTAAGAAAATCCAAAAGAATCGAAGTGAATATCAACTAAATTTACTAAAATTCTGCATCTGTAATTAAAAATCATAAAAAAATTCAAAAAGATTTAATTTAATTTTACAAAAATTTCATCAATTTCAGCTCCTTCTACTAAATCTTATGAAAATCCAAAGGAATCGAAGTGAATATCAACTAAATTTACTAAAATTCTGCACCTTTCACTAAAAATCATAAAAAAATACAATGAAATGTAATTTAATTTCACCAAAATTTTTTCAATTTCAGCTCCTTCTACTAAAAATCTTATGAAAATCCAAAGGAATCGAAGTGATTATCAACTAAATTTACTCAAATTCTGCATCTGTAACCAAAAATCATAATAAAATTCAAAAAGATTTAGTTTAATTTCACCAACATTTTTTCAATTTCAGCTCCTTCTTCTAAAAGTCTTATGAAAATCCAAAGGAATCGAAGTGAATATCAACTAAATTTACTAAAATTCTCCATCTGTAACTAAAAATCATAAAAAAATTCAAAAAGATTTAATTTAATTTTACAAAAATTTCATCAATTTCAGCTCCTTCTACTAAAAATCTTATGAAAATCCAAAGGAATCGAAGTGAATATCAACTAAATTTACTAAAATTCTGCATCTGTAACTAAAAATCATAAAAAAATTCAAAAAGATTTAGTTTAATTTCACCAACATTTTTTCAATTTCAGCTCCTTCTACTAAAAATCTTATGAAAATCCAAAGGAATCGAAGTGAATATCAACTAAATTTACTAAAATTCTGCATCTGTAACTAAAAATCATAAAAAAATTCAAAAAGATTTAGTTTAATTTCAACAACATTTTTTCAATTTCAGTTCCTCCTCCTAAAAATCTTAAGAAAATCCAAAAGAATCGAAGTGAATATCAACTAAATTTACTAAAATTCTGCACCTTTCACTAAAAATCATAAAAAAATACAATGAAATTTAATTTAATTTCACCAAAAATTCATCAATTTCAGCTCCGCCTACTAAAAATCTTATGAAAATCCAAAGGAATCGAAGTGAATATCAACTAAATTTACTAAAATTCTGCACCTTTCACTAAAAATCATAAAAAAATACAATGAAATTTAATTTAATTTCTCCAAAAATTCATCAATTTCAGTTCCTCCTCCTAAAAATCTTAAGAAAATCCAAAAGAATCGAAGTGAATATCAACTAAATTTACTCAAATTCTGCATCTGTAACTAAAAATCATAAAAAAATTCAAAAAGATTTAGTTTAATTTCACCAAAATTTTTTCAATTCCAGTTCCTCCTCCTAAAAATCTTATGAAAATCCAAAAGAATCGAAGTGAATATCAACTAAATTTACTAAAATTCTGCATCTGTAACTAAAAATCATAAAAAAATTCAAAAAGATTTAGTTTAATTTCACCAACATTTTTTCAATTTCAGCTCCTTCTACTAAAAATGTTATGAAAATCCAAAGGAATCGAAGTGAATATCAACTAAATTTACTAAAATTCTGCATCTGTAACCAAAAATCACAAAAAAATTCAAAAAGATTTAGTTTAATTTCACCAACATTTTTTCAATTTCAGTTCCTCCTCCTAAAAATCTTAAGAAAATCCAAAAGAATCGAAGTGAATATCAACTAAATTTACTAAAATTCTGCATCTGTAACTAAAAATCATAAAAAAATTCAAAAAGATTTAGTTTAATTTCACCAACATTTTTTCAATTTCAGTTCCTCCTCCTAAAAATCTTAAGAAAATCCAAAAGAATCGAAGTGAATATCAACTAAATTTACTAAAATTCTGCATCTGTAACTAAAAATCATAAAAAAATTCAAAAAGATTTAGTTTAATTTCACCAACATTTTTTCAATTTCAGTTCCTCCTCCTAAAAATCTTAAGAAAATCCAAAAGAATCGAAGTGAATATCAACTAAATTTACTAAAATTCTGCATCTGTAACTAAAAATCATAAAAAAATCAAAAAGATTTAATTTAATTTCACCAAAATTTCATCAATTTCAGCTCCCTCTACTAAAAATCTTATGAAAATCCAAATGAATCGAAGTGAATATCAACTAAATTTACTAAAATTCTGCATCTGTAACCAAAAATCATAAAAAAATTCAAAAAGATTTAGTTTAATTTCACCAACATTTTTTCAATTTCAGTTCCTCCTCCTAAAAATCTTAAGAAAATCCAAAAGAATCGAAGTGAATATCAACTAAATTTACTAAAATTCTCCATCTGTAACTAAAAATCATAAAAAAATTCAAAAAGATTTAATTTAATTTTACAAAAATTTCATCAATTTCAGCTCCTTCTACTAAATCTTATGAAAATCCAAAGGAATCGAAGTGAATATCAACTAAATTTACTAAAATTCTGCATCTGTAACTAAAAATCATAAAAAAATCAAAAAGATTTAATTTAATTTCACCAAAATTTTTTCAATTTCAGCTCTTCCTCCTAAAAATCTTAAGAAAATCCAAAAGAATCGAAGTGAATATCAACTAAATTTACTCAAATTCTGCACCTGTAACTAAAAATCATAAAAAAATTCAAATAGATTTAATTTAACTTCAAAAAAATTTCTTCATTTCAGCTCCTTCTACTAAAAATCTTATGTAAATCCAAAGGAATCGAAGTGAATATCATCTAAATTTACTAAAATTCTGCACCTTTCACTAAAAATCATAAAAAAATACAATGAAATGTAATTTAATTTCACCAACATTTTTTCAATTTCAGTTCCTCCTCCTAAAAATCTTAAGAAAATCCAAAAGAATCGAAGTGAATATCAACTAAATTTACTAAAATTCTGCATCTGTAACTAAAAATCATAAAAAAATTCAAAAAGATTTAATTTAATTTTACAAAAATTTCATCAATTTCAGCTCCTTCTACTAAATCTTATGAAAATCCAAAGGAATCGAAGTGAATATCAACTAAATTTACTAAAATTCTGCACCTTTCACTAAAAATCATAAAAAAAATACAATGAAATGTAATTTAATTTCACCAAAATTTTTTCAATTTCAGCTCCTTCTACTAAAAATGTTATGAAAATCCAAAGGAATCGAAGTGAATATCAACTAAATTTACTAAAATTCTGCATCTGTAACCAAAAATCACAAAAAAATTCAAAAAGATTTAGTTTAATTCCACCAACATTTTTTCAATTTCAGTTCCTCCTCCTAAAAATCTTAAGAAAATCCAAAAGAATCGAAGTGAATATCAACTAAATTTACTAAAATTCTGCATCTGTAACTAAAAATCATAAAAAAATTCAAAAAGATTTAGTTTAATTTCACCAACATTTTTTCAATTTCAGTTCCTCCTCCTAAAAATCTTAAGAAAATCCAAAAGAATCGAAGTGAATATCAACTAAATTTACTAAAATTCTGCATCTGTAACTAAAAATCATAAAAAAATTCAAAAAGATTTAGTTTAATTTTACAAAAATTTCATCAATTTCAGCTCCTTCTACTAAATCTTATGAAAATCCAAAGGAATCGAAGTGAATATCAACTAAATTTACTAAAATTCTGCATCTGTAACTAAAAATCATAAAAAAATCAAAAAGATTTAATTTAATTTCACCAAAATTTTTTCAATTTCAGCTCTTCCTCCTAAAAATCTTAAGAAAATCCAAAAGAATCGAAGTGAATATCAACTAAATTTACTCAAATTCTGCACCTGTAACTAAAAATCATAAAAAAATTCAAATAGATTTAATTTAACTTCAAAAAAATTTCTTCATTTCAGCTCCTTCTACTAAAAATCTTATGTAAATCCAAAGGAATCGAAGTGAATATCATCTAAATTTACTAAAATTCTGCATCTGTAACTAAAAATCATAAAAAAATCAAAAAGATTTAATTTAATTTCACCAACATTTTTTCAATTTCAGTTCCTCCTCCTAAAAATCTTAAGAAAATCCAAAAGAATCGAAGTGAATATCAACTAAATTTACTCAAATTCTGCATCTGTAACTAAAAATCATAAAAAAATTCAAAAAGATTTAGTTTAATTTCACCAACATTTTTTCAATTTCAGTTCCTCCTCCTAAAAATCTTAAGAAAATCCAAAAGAATCGAAGTGAATATCAATTAATTTACTAAAATTCTGCATCTGTAACTAAAAATCATAAAAAAATTCAAAAAGATTTAATTTAATTTTACAAAAATTTCATCAATTTCAGCTCCTTCTACTAAATCTTATGAAAATCCAAAGGAATCGAAGTGAATATCAACTAAATTTACTAAAATTCTGCACCTTTCACAAAAAATCATAAAAAAATACAATGAAATGTAATTTAATTTCACCAAAATTTTTTCAATTTCAGCTCCTTCTACTAAAAATCTTATGAAAATCCAAAGGAATCGAAGTGAATATCAACTAAATTTACTAAAATTCTGCATCTGTAACTAAAAATTATAAAAAAATTCAAAAAGATTTAGTTTAATTTCACCAACATTTTTTCAATTTCAGTTCCTCCTCCTAAAAATCTTAAGAAAATCCAAAAGAATCGAAGTGAATATCAACTAAATTTACTAAAATTCTCCATCTGTAACTAAAAATCATAAAAAAATTCAAAAAGATTTAATTTAATTTTACAAAAATTTCATCAATTTCAGCTCCTTCTACTAAATCTTATGAAAATCCAAAGGAATCGAAGTGAATATCAACTAAATTTACTAAAATTCTGCATCTGTAACTAAAAATCATAAAAAAATCAAAAAGATTTAATTTAATTTCACCAAAATTTTTTCAATTTCAGCTCTTCCTCCTAAAAATCTTAAGAAAATCCAAAAGAATCGAAGTGAATATCAACTAAATTTACTCAAATTCTGCACCTGTAACTAAAAATCATAAAAAAATTCAAATAGATTTAATTTAACTTCAAAAAAATTTCTTCATTTCAGCTCCTTCTACTAAAAATCTTATGTAAATCCAAAGGAATCGAAGTGAATATCATCTAAATTTACTAAAATTCTGCATCTGTAACTAAAAATCATAAAAAAATCAAAAAGATTTAATTTAATTTCACCAACATTTTTTCAATTTCAGTTCCTCCTCCTAAAAATCTTAAGAAAATCCAAAAGAATCGAAGTGAATATCAACTAAATTTACTCAAATTCTGCATCTGTAACTAAAAATCATAAAAAAATTCAAAAAGATTTAATTTAATTTTACAAAAATTTCATCAATTTCAGCTCCTTCTACTAAATCTTATGAAAATCCAAAGGAATCGAAGTGAATATCAACTAAATTTACTAAAATTCTGCACCTTTCACTAAAAATCATAAAAAAATACAATGAAATGTAATTTAATTTCACCAAAATTTTTTCAATTTCAGCTCCTTCTACTAAAAATCTTATGAAAATCCAAAGGAATCGAAGTGATTATCAACTAAATTTACTCAAATTCTGCATCTGTAACTAAAAATCATAAAAAAATTCAAAAAGATTTAATTTAATTTTACAAAAATTTCATCAATTTCAGCTCCTTCTACTAAATCTTATGAAAATCCAAAGGAATCGAAGTGAATATCAACTAAATTTACTAAAATTCTGCACCTTTCACTAAAAATCATAAAAAAAATACAATGAAATGTAATTTAATTTCACCAACATTTTTTCAATTTCAGCTCCTTCTACTAAAAATCTTATGAAAATCCAAAGGAATCGAAGTGAATATCAACTAAATTTACTAAAATTCTGCATCTGTAACTAAAAATCATAAAAAAATTCAAAAAGATTTAGTTTAATTTCACCAACATTTTTTCAATTTCAGTTCCTCCTCCTAAAAATCTTAAGAAAATCCAAAAGAATCGAAGTGAATATCAACTAAATTTACTAAAATTCTGCACCTTTCACTAAAAATCATAAAAAAATACAATGAAATTTAATTTAATTTCACCAAAAATTCATCAATTTCAGCTCCGCCTACTAAAAATCTTATGAAAATCCAAAGGAATCGAAGTGAATATCAACTAAATTTACTAAAATTCTGCACCTTTCACTAAAAATCATAAAAAAATACAATGAAATTTAATTTAATTTCTCCAAAAATTCATCAATTTCAGTTCCTCCTCCTAAAAATCTTAAGAAAATCCAAAAGAATCGAAGTGAATATCAACTAAATTTACTCAAATTCTGCATCTGTAACTAAAAATCATAAAAAAATTCAAAAAGATTTAGTTTAATTTCACCAAAATTTTTTCAATTCCAGTTCCTCCTCCTAAAAATCTTATGAAAATCCAAAAGAATCGAAGTGAATATCAACTAAATTTACTAAAATTCTGCATCTGTAACTAAAAATCATAAAAAAATTCAAAAAGATTTAGTTTAATTTCACCAACATTTTTTCAATTTCAGCTCCTTCTACTAAAAATGTTATGAAAATCCAAAGGAATCGAAGTGAATATCAACTAAATTTACTAAAATTCTGCATCTGTAACCAAAAATCACAAAAAAATTCAAAAAGATTTAGTTTAATTTCACCAACATTTTTTCAATTTCAGTTCCTCCTCCTAAAAATCTTAAGAAAATCCAAAAGAATCGAAGTGAATATCAACTAAATTTACTAAAATTCTGCATCTGTAACTAAAAATCATAAAAAAATTCAAAAAGATTTAGTTTAATTTCACCAACATTTTTTCAATTTCAGTTCCTCCTCCTAAAAATCTTAAGAAAATCCAAAAGAATCGAAGTGAATATCAACTAAATTTACTAAAATTCTGCATCTGTAACTAAAAATCATAAAAAAATTCAAAAAGATTTAGTTTAATTTCACCAACATTTTTTCAATTTCAGTTCCTCCTCCTAAAAATCTTAAGAAAATCCAAAAGAATCGAAGTGAATATCAACTAAATTTACTAAAATTCTGCATCTGTAACTAAAAATCATAAAAAAATTCAAAAAGATTTAGTTTAATTTCACCAACATTTTTTCAATTTCAGTTCCTCCTCCTAAAAATCTTAAGAAAATCCAAAAGAATCGAAGTGAATATCAACTAAATTTACTAAAATTCTGCATCTGTAACTAAAAATCATAAAAAAATTCAAAAAGATTTAGTTTAATTTCACCAACATTTTTTCAATTTCAGTTCCTCCTCCTAAAAATCTTAAGAAAATCCAAAAGAATCGAAGTGAATATCAACTAAATTTACTAAAATTCTGCATCTGTAACTAAAAATCATAAAAAAATCAAAAAGATTTAATTTAATTTCACCAAAATTTCATCAATTTCAGCTCCCTCTACTAAAAATCTTATGAAAATCCAAAGGAATCGAAGTGAATATCAACTAAATTTACTAAAATTCTGCATCTGTAACCAAAAATCATAAAAAAATTCAAAAAGATTTAGTTTAATTTCACCAACATTTTTTCAATTTCAGTTCCTCCTCCTAAAAATCTTAAGAAAATCCAAAAGAATCGAAGTGAATATCAACTAAATTTACTAAAATTCTCCATCTGTAACTAAAAATCATAAAAAAATTCAAAAAGATTTAGTTTAATTTTACAAAAATTTCATCAATTTCAGCTCCTTCTACTAAATCTTATGAAAATCCAAAGGAATCGAAGTGAATATCAACTAAATTTACTAAAATTCTGCATCTGTAACTAAAAATCATAAAAAAATCAAAAAGATTTAATTTAATTTCACCAAAATTTTTTCAATTTCAGCTCTTCCTCCTAAAAATCTTAAGAAAATCCAAAAGAATCGAAGTGAATATCAACTAAATTTACTCAAATTCTGCACCTGTAACTAAAAATCATAAAAAAATTCAAATAGATTTAATTTAACTTCAAAAAAATTTCTTCATTTCAGCTCCTTCTACTAAAAATCTTATGTAAATCCAAAGGAATCGAAGTGAATATCATCTAAATTTACTAAAATTCTGCATCTGTAACTAAAAATCATAAAAAAATCAAAAAGATTTAATTTAATTTCACCAACATTTTTTCAATTTCAGTTCCTCCTCCTAAAAATCTTAAGAAAATCCAAAAGAATCGAAGTGAATATCAACTAAATTTACTCAAATTCTGCATCTGTAACTAAAAATCATAAAAAAATTCAAAAAGATTTAGTTTAATTTCACCAACATTTTTTCAATTTCAGTTCCTCCTCCTAAAAATCTTAAGAAAATCCAAAAGAATCGAAGTGAATATCAATTAATTTACTAAAATTCTGCATCTGTAACTAAAAATCATAAAAAAATTCAAAAAGATTTAATTTAATTTTACAAAAATTTCATCAATTTCAGCTCCTTCTACTAAATCTTATGAAAATCCAAAGGAATCGAAGTGAATATCAACTAAATTTACTAAAATTCTGCACCTTTCACAAAAAATCATAAAAAAATACAATGAAATGTAATTTAATTTCACAAAAATTTTTTCAATTTCAGCTCCTTCTACTAAAAATCTTATGAAAATCCAAAGGAATCGAAGTGAATATCAACTAAATTTACTAAAATTCTGCATCTGTAACTAAAAATTATAAAAAAATTCAAAAAGATTTAGTTTAATTTCACCAACATTTTTTCAATTTCAGTTCCTCCTCCTAAAAATCTTAAGAAAATCCAAAAGAATCGAAGTGAATATCAACTAAATTTACTAAAATTCTCCATCTGTAACTAAAAATCATAAAAAAATTCAAAAAGATTTAATTTAATTTTACAAAAATTTCATCAATTTCAGCTCCTTCTACTAAATCTTATGAAAATCCAAAGGAATCGAAGTGAATATCAACTAAATTTACTAAAATTCTGCATCTGTAACTAAAAATCATAAAAAAATCAAAAAGATTTAATTTAATTTCACCAAAATTTTTTCAATTTCAGCTCTTCCTCCTAAAAATCTTAAGAAAATCCAAAAGAATCGAAGTGAATATCAACTAAATTTACTCAAATTCTGCACCTGTAACTAAAAATCATAAAAAAATTCAAATAGATTTAATTTAACTTCAAAAAAATTTCTTCATTTCAGCTCCTTCTACTAAAAATCTTATGTAAATCCAAAGGAATCGAAGTGAATATCATCTAAATTTACTAAAATTCTGCATCTGTAACTAAAAATCATAAAAAAATCAAAAAGATTTAATTTAATTTCACCAACATTTTTTCAATTTCAGTTCCTCCTCCTAAAAATCTTAAGAAAATCCAAAAGAATCGAAGTGAATATCAACTAAATTTACTCAAATTCTGCATCTGTAACTAAAAATCATAAAAAAATTCAAAAAGATTTAATTTAATTTTACAAAAATTTCATCAATTTCAGCTCCTTCTACTAAATCTTATGAAAATCCAAAGGAATCGAAGTGAATATCAACTAAATTTACTAAAATTCTGCACCTTTCACTAAAAATCATAAAAAAATACAATGAAATGTAATTTAATTTCACCAAAATTTTTTCAATTTCAGCTCCTTCTACTAAAAATCTTATGAAAATCCAAAGGAATCGAAGTGATTATCAACTAAATTTACTCAAATTCTGCATCTGTAACTAAAAATCATAAAAAAATTCAAAAAGATTTAATTTAATTTTACAAAAATTTCATCAATTTCAGCTCCTTCTACTAAATCTTATGAAAATCCAAAGGAATCGAAGTGAATATCAACTAAATTTACTAAAATTCTGCACCTTTCACTAAAAATCATAAAAAAAATACAATGAAATGTAATTTAATTTCACCAACATTTTTTCAATTTCAGCTCCTTCTACTAAAAATCTTATGAAAATCCAAAGGAATCGAAGTGAATATCAACTAAATTTACTAAAATTCTGCATCTGTAACTAAAAATCATAAAAAAATTCAAAAAGATTTAGTTTAATTTCACCAACATTTTTTCAATTTCAGTTCCTCCTCCTAAAAATCTTAAGAAAATCCAAAAGAATCGAAGTGAATATCAACTAAATTTACTAAAATTCTGCACCTTTCACTAAAAATCATAAAAAAATACAATGAAATTTAATTTAATTTCACCAAAAATTCATCAATTTCAGCTCCGCCTACTAAAAATCTTATGAAAATCCAAAGGAATCGAAGTGAATATCAACTAAATTTACTAAAATTCTGCACCTTTCACTAAAAATCATAAAAAAATACAATGAAATTTAATTTAATTTCTCCAAAAATTCATCAATTTCAGTTCCTCCTCCTAAAAATCTTAAGAAAATCCAAAAGAATCGAAGTGAATATCAACTAAATTTACTCAAATTCTGCATCTGTAACTAAAAATCATAAAAAAATTCAAAAAGATTTAGTTTAATTTCACCAAAATTTTTTCAATTCCAGTTCCTCCTCCTAAAAATCTTATGAAAATCCAAAAGAATCGAAGTGAATATCAACTAAATTTACTAAAATTCTGCATCTGTAACTAAAAATCATAAAAAAATTCAAAAAGATTTAGTTTAATTTCACCAACATTTTTTCAATTTCAGCTCCTTCTACTAAAAATGTTATGAAAATCCAAAGGAATCGAAGTGAATATCAACTAAATTTACTAAAATTCTGCATCTGTAACCAAAAATCACAAAAAAATTCAAAAAGATTTAGTTTAATTTCACCAACATTTTTTCAATTTCAGTTCCTCCTCCTAAAAATCTTAAGAAAATCCAAAAGAATCGAAGTGAATATCAACTAAATTTACTAAAATTCTGCATCTGTAACTAAAAATCATAAAAAAATTCAAAAAGATTTAGTTTAATTTCACCAACATTTTTTCAATTTCAGTTCCTCCTCCTAAAAATCTTAAGAAAATCCAAAAGAATCGAAGTGAATATCAACTAAATTTACTAAAATTCTGCATCTGTAACTAAAAATCATAAAAAAATTCAAAAAGATTTAGTTTAATTTCACCAACATTTTTTCAATTTCAGTTCCTCCTCCTAAAAATCTTAAGAAAATCCAAAAGAATCGAAGTGAATATCAACTAAATTTACTAAAATTCTGCATCTGTAACTAAAAATCATAAAAAAATTCAAAAAGATTTAGTTTAATTTCACCAACATTTTTTCAATTTCAGTTCCTCCTCCTAAAAATCTTAAGAAAATCCAAAAGAATCGAAGTGAATATCAACTAAATTTACTAAAATTCTGCATCTGTAACTAAAAATCATAAAAAAATTCAAAAAGATTTAGTTTAATTTCACCAACATTTTTTCAATTTCAGTTCCTCCTCCTAAAAATCTTAAGAAAATCCAAAAGAATCGAAGTGAATATCAACTAAATTTACTAAAATTCTGCATCTGTAACTAAAAATCATAAAAAAATCAAAAAGATTTAATTTAATTTCACCAAAATTTCATCAATTTCAGCTCCCTCTACTAAAAATCTTATGAAAATCCAAAGGAATCGAAGTGAATATCAACTAAATTTACTAAAATTCTGCATCTGTAACCAAAAATCATAAAAAAATTCAAAAAGATTTAGTTTAATTTCACCAACATTTTTTCAATTTCAGTTCCTCCTCCTAAAAATCTTAAGAAAATCCAAAAGAATCGAAGTGAATATCAACTAAATTTACTAAAATTCTCCATCTGTAACTAAAAATCATAAAAAAATTCAAAAAGATTTAATTTAATTTTACAAAAATTTCATCAATTTCAGCTCCTTCTACTAAATCTTATGAAAATCCAAAGGAATCGAAGTGAATATCAACTAAATTTACTAAAATTCTGCATCTGTAACTAAAAATCATAAAAAAATCAAAAAGATTTAATTTAATTTCACCAAAATTTTTTCAATTTCAGCTCTTCCTCCTAAAAATCTTAAGAAAATCCAAAAGAATCGAAGTGAATATCAACTAAATTTACTCAAATTCTGCACCTGTAACTAAAAATCATAAAAAAATTCAAATAGATTTAATTTAACTTCAAAAAAATTTCTTCATTTCAGCTCCTTCTACTAAAAATCTTATGTAAATCCAAAGGAATCGAAGTGAATATCATCTAAATTTACTAAAATTCTGCACCTTTCACTAAAAATCATAAAAAAATACATTGAAATGTAATTTAATTTCACCAACATTTTTTCAATTTCAGTTCCTCCTCCTAAAAATCTTAAGAAAATCCAAAAGAATCGAAGTGAATATCAACTAAATTTACTAAAATTCTCCATCTGTAACTAAAAATCATAAAAAAATTCAAAAAGATTTAATTTAATTTTACAAAAATTTCATCAATTTCAGCTCCTTCTACTAAATCTTATGAAAATCCAAAGGAATCGAAGTGAATATCAACTAAATTTACTAAAATTCTGCACCTTTCACTAAAAATCATAAAAAAAATACAATGAAATGTAATTTAATTTCACCAAAATTTTTTCAATTTCAGCTCCTTCTACTAAAAATGTTATGAAAATCCAAAGGAATCGAAGTGAATATCAACTAAATTTACTAAAATTCTGCATCTGTAACCAAAAATCACAAAAAAATTCAAAAAGATTTAGTTTAATTTCACCAACATTTTTTCAATTTCAGTTCCTCCTCCTAAAAATCTTAAGAAAATCCAAAAGAATCGAAGTGAATATCAACTAAATTTACTAAAATTCTGCATCTGTAACTAAAAATCATAAAAAAATTCAAAAAGATTTAGTTTAATTTCACCAACATTTTTTCAATTTCAGTTCCTCCTCCTAAAAATCTTAAGAAAATCCAAAAGAATCGAAGTGAATATCAACTAAATTTACTAAAATTCTGCATCTGTAACTAAAAATCATAAAAAAATTCAAAAAGATTTAGTTTAATTTCACCAACATTTTTTCAATTTCAGTTCCTCCTCCTAAAAATCTTAAGAAAATCCAAAAGAATCGAAGTGAATATCAACTAAATTTACTAAAATTCTGCATCTGTAACTAAAAATCATAAAAAAATCAAAAAGATTTAATTTAATTTCACCAAAATTTCATCAATTTCAGCTCCCTCTACTAAAAATCTTATGAAAATCCAAAGGAATCGAAGTGAATATCAACTAAATTTACTAAAATTCTGCATCTGTAACCAAAAATCATAAAAAAATTCAAAAAGATTTAGTTTAATTTCACCAACATTTTTTCAATTTCAGTTCCTCCTCCTAAAAATCTTAAGAAAATCCAAAAGAATCGAAGTGAATATCAACTAAATTTACTAAAATTCTCCATCTGTAACTAAAAATCATAAAAAAATTCAAAAAGATTTAATTTAATTTTACAAAAATTTCATCAATTTCAGCTCCTTCTACTAAATCTTATGAAAATCCAAAGGAATCGAAGTGAATATCAACTAAATTTACTAAAATTCTGCATCTGTAACTAAAAATCATAAAAAAATCAAAAAGATTTAATTTAATTTCACCAAAATTTTTTCAATTTCAGCTCTTCCTCCTAAAAATCTTAAGAAAATCCAAAAGAATCGAAGTGAATATCAACTAAATTTACTCAAATTCTGCACCTGTAACTAAAAATCATAAAAAAATTCAAATAGATTTAATTTAACTTCAAAAAAATTTCTTCATTTCAGCTCCTTCTACTAAAAATCTTATGTAAATCCAAAGGAATCGAAGTGAATATCATCTAAATTTACTAAAATTCTGCACCTTTCACTAAAAATCATAAAAAAATACAATGAAATGTAATTTAATTTCACCAAAATTTTTTCAATTTCAGCTCCTTCTACTAAAAATCTTATGAAAATCCAAAGGAATCGAAGTGAATATCAACTAAATTTACTAAAATTCTGCATCTGTAACTAAAAATCATAAAAAAATTCAAAAAGATTTAGTTTAATTTCACCAACATTTTTTCAATTTCAGTTCCTCCTCCTAAAAATCTTAAGAAAATCCAAAAGAATCGAAGTGAATATCAACTAAATTTACTAAAATTCTCCATCTGTAACTAAAAATCATAAAAAAATTCAAAAAGATTTAATTTAATTTTACAAAAATTTCATCAATTTCAGCTCCTTCTACTAAATCTTATGAAAATCCAAAGGAATCGAAGTGAATATCAACTAAATTTACTAAAATTCTGCATCTGTAACTAAAAATCATAAAAAAATCAAAAAGATTTAATTTAATTTCACCAAAATTTTTTCAATTTCAGCTCTTCCTCCTAAAAATCTTAAGAAAATCCAAAAGAATCGAAGTGAATATCAACTAAATTTACTCAAATTCTGCACCTGTAACTAAAAATCATAAAAAAATTCAAATAGATTTAATTTAACTTCAAAAAAATTTCTTCATTTCAGCTCCTTCTACTAAAAATCTTATGTAAATCCAAAGGAATCGAAGTGAATATCATCTAAATTTACTAAAATTCTGCATCTGTAACTAAAAATCATAAAAAAATCAAAAAGATTTAATTTAATTTCACCAACATTTTTTCAATTTCAGTTCCTCCTCCTAAAAATCTTAAGAAAATCCAAAAGAATCGAAGTGAATATCAACTAAATTTACTCAAATTCTGCATCTGTAACTAAAAATCATAAAAAAATTCAAAAAGATTTAGTTTAATTTCACCAACATTTTTTCAATTTCAGTTCCTCCCCCTAAAAATCTTAAGAAAATCCAAAAGAATCGAAGTGAATATCAACTAAATTTACTAAAATTCTGCATCTGTAACTAAAAATCATAAAAAAATTCAAAAAGATTTAATTTAATTTTACAAAAATTTCATCAATTTCAGCTCCTTCTACTAAATCTTATGAAAATCCAAAGGAATCGAAGTGAATATCAACTAAATTTACTAAAATTCTGCACCTTTCACTAAAAATCATAAAAAAATACAATGAAATGTAATTTAATTTCACCAAAATTTTTTCAATTTCAGCTCCTTCTACTAAAAATCTTATGAAAATCCAAAGGAATCGAAGTGATTATCAACTAAATTTACTCAAATTCTGCATCTGTAACTAAAAATCATAAAAAAATTCAAAAAGATTTAATTTAATTTTACAAAAATTTCATCAATTTCAGCTCCTTCTACTAAATCTTATGAAAATCCAAAGGAATCGAAGTGAATATCAACTAAATTTACTAAAATTCTGCACCTTTCACTAAAAATCATAAAAAAAATACAATGAAATGTAATTTAATTTCACCAACATTTTTTCAATTTCAGCTCCTTCTACTAAAAATCTTATGAAAATCCAAAGGAATCGAAGTGAATATCAACTAAATTTACTAAAATTCTGCATCTGTAACTAAAAATCATAAAAAAATTCAAAAAGATTTAGTTTAATTTCACCAACATTTTTTCAATTTCAGTTCCTCCTCCTAAAAATCTTAAGAAAATCCAAAAGAATCGAAGTGAATATCAACTAAATTTACTAAAATTCTGCACCTTTCACTAAAAATCATAAAAAAATACAATGAAATTTAATTTAATTTCACCAAAAATTCATCAATTTCAGCTCCGCCTACTAAAAATCTTATGAAAATCCAAAGGAATCGAAGTGAATATCAACTAAATTTACTAAAATTCTGCACCTTTCACTAAAAATCATAAAAAAATACAATGAAATTTAATTTAATTTCTCCAAAAATTCATCAATTTCAGTTCCTCCTCCTAAAAATCTTAAGAAAATCCAAAAGAATCGAAGTGAATATCAACTAAATTTACTCAAATTCTGCATCTGTAACCAAAAATCATAAAAAAATTCAAAAAGATTTAGTTTAATTTCACCAAAATTTTTTCAATTCCAGTTCCTCCTCCTAAAAATCTTATGAAAATCCAAAAGAATCGAAGTGAATATCAACTAAATTTACTAAAATTCTGCATCTGTAACTAAAAATCATAAAAAAATTCAAAAAGATTTAGTTTAATTTCACCAACATTTTTTCAATTTCAGCTCCTTCTACTAAAAATGTTATGAAAATCCAAAGGAATCGAAGTGAATATCAACTAAATTTACTAAAATTCTGCATCTGTAACCAAAAATCACAAAAAAATTCAAAAAGATTTAGTTTAATTTCACCAACATTTTTTCAATTTCAGTTCCTCCTCCTAAAAATCTTAAGAAAATCCAAAAGAATCGAAGTGAATATCAACTAAATTTACTAAAATTCTGCATCTGTAACTAAAAATCATAAAAAAATTCAAAAAGATTTAGTTTAATTTCACCAACATTTTTTCAATTTCAGTTCCTCCTCCTAAAAATCTTAAGAAAATCCAAAAGAATCGAAGTGAATATCAACTAAATTTACTAAAATTCTGCATCGGTAACTAAAAATCATAAAAAAATTCAAAAAGATTTAGTTTAATTTCACCAACATTTTTTCAATTTCAGTTCCTCCTCCTAAAAATCTTAAGAAAATCCAAAAGAATCGAAGTGAATATCAACTAAATTTACTAAAATTCTGCATCTGTAACTAAAAATCATAAAAAAATCAAAAAGATTTAATTTAATTTCACCAAAATTTCATCAATTTCAGCTCCCTCTACTAAAAATCTTATGAAAATCCAAAGGAATCGAAGTGAATATCAACTAAATTTACTAAAATTCTGCATCTGTAACCAAAAATCATAAAAAAATTCAAAAAGATTTAGTTTAATTTCACCAACATTTTTTCAATTTCAGTTCCTCCTCCTAAAAATCTTAAGAAAATCCAAAAGAATCGAAGTGAATATCAACTAAATTTACTAAAATTCTCCATCTGTAACTAAAAATCATAAAAAAATTCAAAAAGATTTAATTTAATTTTACAAAAATTTCATCAATTTCAGCTCCTTCTACTAAATCTTATGAAAATCCAAAGGAATCGAAGTGAATATCAACTAAATTTACTAAAATTCTGCATCTGTAACTAAAAATCATAAAAAAATCAAAAAGATTTAATTTAATTTCACCAAAATTTTTTCAATTTCAGCTCTTCCTCCTAAAAATCTTAAGAAAATCCAAAAGAATCGAAGTGAATATCAACTAAATTTACTCAAATTCAGCACCTGTAACTAAAAATCATAAAAAAATTCAAATAGATTTAATTTAACTTCAAAAAAATTTCTTCATTTCAGCTCCTTCTACTAAAAATCTTATGTAAATCCAAAGGAATCGAAGTGAATATCATCTAAATTTACTAAAATTCTGCACCTTTCACTAAAAATCATAAAAAAATACAATGAAATGTAATTTAATTTCACCAACATTTTTTCAATTTCAGTTCCTCCTCCTAAAAATCTTAAGAAAATCCAAAAGAATCGAAGTGAATATCAACTAAATTTACTAAAATTCTCCATCTGTAACTAAAAATCATAAAAAAATTCAAAAAGATTTAATTTAATTTTACAAAAATTTCATCAATTTCAGCTCCTTCTACTAAATCTTATGAAAATCCAAAGGAATCGAAGTGAATATCAACTAAATTTACTAAAATTCTGCACCTTTCACTAAAAATCATAAAAAAAATACAATGAAATGTAATTTAATTTCACCAAAATTTTTTCAATTTCAGCTCCTTCTACTAAAAATGTTATGAAAATCCAAAGGAATCGAAGTGAATATCAACTAAATTTACTAAAATTCTGCATCTGTAACCAAAAATCACAAAAAAATTCAAAAAGATTTAGTTTAATTTCACCAACATTTTTTCAATTTCAGTTCCTCCTCCTAAAAATCTTAAGAAAATCCAAAAGAATCGAAGTGAATATCAACTAAATTTACTAAAATTCTGCATCTGTAACCAAAAATCATAAAAAAATTCAAAAAGATTTAGTTTAATTTCACCAACATTTTTTCAATTTCAGTTCCTCCTCCTAAAAATCTTAAGAAAATCCAAAAGAATCGAAGTGAATATCAACTAAATTTACTAAAATTCTGCATCTGTAACTAAAAATCATAAAAAAATTCAAAAAGATTTAGTTTAATTTCACCAACATTTTTTCAATTTCAGTTCCTCCTCCTAAAAATCTTAAGAAAATCCAAAAGAATCGAAGTGAATATCAACTAAATTTACTAAAATTCTGCATCTGTAACTAAAAATCATAAAAAAATCAAAAAGATTTAATTTAATTTCACCAAAATTTCATCAATTTCAGCTCCCTCTACTAAAAATCTTATGAAAATCCAAAGGAATCGAAGTGAATATCAACTAAATTTACTAAAATTCTGCATCTGTAACTAAAAATCATAAAAAAATTCAAAAAGATTTAGTTTAATTTCACCAACATTTTTTCAATTTCAGTTCCTCCTCCTAAAAATCTTAAGAAAATCCAAAAGAATCGAAGTGAATATCAACTAAATTTACTAAAATTCTCCATCTGTAACTAAAAATCATAAAAAAATTCAAAAAGATTTAATTTAATTTTACAAAAATTTCATCAATTTCAGCTCCTTCAACTAAATCTTATGAAAATCCAAAGGAATCGAAGTGAATATCAACTAAATTTACTAAAATTCTGCATCTGTAACTAAAAATCATAAAAAAATCAAAAAGATTTAATTTAATTTCACCAAAATTTTTTCAATTTCAGCTCTTCCTCCTAAAAATCTTAAGAAAATCCAAAAGAATCGAAGTGAATATCAACTAAATTTACTAAAATTCTGCATCTGTAACTAAAAATCATAAAAAAATTCAAAAAGATTTAGTTTAATTTCACCAACATTTTTTCAATTTCAGTTCCTCCTCCTAAAAATCTTAAGAAAATCCAAAAGAATCGAAGTGAATATCAACTAAATTTACTAAAATTCTGCATCTGTAACTAAAAATCATAAAAAAATCAAAAAGATTTAATTTAATTTCACCAAAATTTCATCAATTTCAGCTCCCTCTACTAAAAATCTTATGAAAAACCAAAGGAATCGAAGTGAATATCAACTAAATTTACTAAAATTCTGCATCTGTAACCAAAAATCATAAAAAAATTCAAAAAGATTTAGTTTAATTTCACCAACATTTTTTCAATTTCAGTTCCTCCTCCTAAAAATCTTAAGAAAATCCAAAAGAATCGAAGTGAATATCAACTAAATTTACTAAAATTCTCCATCTGTAACTAAAAATCATAAAAAAATTCAAAAAGATTTAATTTAATTTTACAAAAATTTCATCAATTTCAGCTCCTTCTACTAAATCTTATGAAAATCCAAAGGAATCGAAGTGAATATCAACTAAATTTACTAAAATTCTGCATCTGTAACTAAAAATCATAAAAAAATCAAAAAGATTTAATTTAATTTCACCAAAATTTTTTCAATTTCAGCTCTTCCTCCTAAAAATCTTAAGAAAATCCAAAAGAATCGAAGTGAATATCAACTAAATTTACTCAAATTCTGCACCTGTAACTAAAAATCATAAAAAAATTCAAATAGATTTAATTTAACTTCAAAAAAATTTCTTCATTTCAGCTCCTTCTACTAAAAATCTTATGTAAATCCAAAGGAATCGAAGTGAATATCATCTAAATTTACTAAAATTCTGCACCTTTCACTAAAAATCATAAAAAAATACAATGAAATGTAATTTAATTTCACCAAAATTTTTTCAATTTCAGCTCCTTCTACTAAAAATCTTATGAAAATCCAAAGGAATCGAAGTGAATATCAACTAAATTTACTAAAATTCTGCATCTGTAACTAAAAATCATAAAAAAATTCAAAAAGATTTAGTTTAATTTCACCAACATTTTTTCAATTTCAGTTCCTCCTCCTAAAAATCTTAAGAAAATCCAAAAGAATCGAAGTGAATATCAACTAAATTTACTAAAATTCTCCATCTGTAACTAAAAATCATAAAAAAATTCAAAAAGATTTAATTTAATTTTACAAAAATTTCATCAATTTCAGCTCCTTCTACTAAATCTTATGAAAATCCAAAGGAATCGAAGTGAATATCAACTAAATTTACTAAAATTCTGCATCTGTAACTAAAAATCATAAAAAAAATCAAAAAGATTTAATTTAATTTCACCAAAATTTTTTCAATTTCAGCTCTTCCTCCTAAAAATCTTAAGAAAATCCAAAAGAATCGAAGTGAATATCAACTAAATTTACTCAAATTCTGCACCTGTAACTAAAAATCATAAAAAAATTCAAATAGATTTAATTTAACTTCAAAAAAATTTCTTCATTTCAGCTCCTTCTACTAAAAATCTTATGTAAATCCAAAGGAATCGAAGTGAATATCATCTAAATTTACTAAAATTCTGCATCTGTAACTAAAAATCATAAAAAAATCAAAAAGATTTAATTTAATTTCACCAACATTTTTTCAATTTCAGTTCCTCCTCCTAAAAATCTTAAGAAAATCCAAAAGAATCGAAGTGAATATCAACTAAATTTACTAAAATTCTCCATCTGTAACTAAAAATCATAAAAAAATTCAAAAAGATTTAATTTAATTTTACAAAAATTTCATCAATTTCAGCTCCTTCTACTAAATCTTATGAAAATCCAAAGGAATCGAAGTGAATATCAACTAAATTTACTAAAATTCTGCATCTGTAACTAAAAATCATAAAAAAATCAAAAAGATTTAATTTAATTTCACCAAAATTTTTTCAATTTCAGCTCTTCCTCCTAAAAATCTTAAGAAAATCCAAAAGAATCGAAGTGAATATCAACTAAATTTACTCAAATTCTGCACCTGTAACTAAAAATCATAAAAAAATTCAAATAGATTTAATTTAACTTCAAAAAAATTTCTTCATTTCAGCTCCTTCTACTAAAAATCTTATGTAAATCCAAAGGAATCGAAGTGAATATCATCTAAATTTACTAAAATTCTGCATCTGTAACTAAAAATCATAAAAAAATCAAAAAGATTTAATTTAATTTCACCAACATTTTTTCAATTTCAGTTCCTCCTCCTAAAAATCTTAAGAAAATCCAAAAGAATCGAAGTGAATATCAACTAAATTTACTCAAATTCTGCATCTGTAACTAAAAATCATAAAAAAATTCAAAAAGATTTAGTTTAATTTCACCAACATTTTTTCAATTTCAGTTCCTCCCCCTAAAAATCTTAAGAAAATCCAAAAGAATCGAAGTGAATATCAACTAAATTTACTAAAATTCTGCATCTGTAACTAAAAATCATAAAAAAATTCAAAAAGATTTAATTTAATTTTACAAAAATTTCATCAATTTCAGCTCCTTCTACTAAATCTTATGAAAATCCAAAGGAATCGAAGTGAATATCAACTAAATTTACTAAAATTCTGCACCTTTCACTAAAAATCATAAAAAAATACAATGAAATGTAATTTAATTTCACCAAAATTTTTTCAATTTCAGCTCCTTCTACTAAAAATCTTATGAAAATCCAAAGGAATCGAAGTGATTATCAACTAAATTTACTCAAATTCTGCATCTGTAACTAAAAATCATAAAAAAATTCAAAAAGATTTAATTTAATTTTACAAAAATTTCATCAATTTCAGCTCCTTCTACTAAATCTTATGAAAATCCAAAGGAATCGAAGTGAATATCAACTAAATTTACTAAAATTCTGCACCTTTCACTAAAAATCATAAAAAAAATACAATGAAATGTAATTTAATTTCACCAACATTTTTTCAATTTCAGCTCCTTCTACTAAAAATCTTATGAAAATCCAAAGGAATCGAAGTGAATATCAACTAAATTTACTAAAATTCTGCATCTGTAACTAAAAATCATAAAAAAATTCAAAAAGATTTAGTTTAATTTCACCAACATTTTTTCAATTTCAGTTCCTCCTCCTAAAAATCTTAAGAAAATCCAAAAGAATCGAAGTGAATATCAACTAAATTTACTAAAATTCTGCACCTTTTACTAAAAATCATAAAAAAATACAATGAAATTTAATTTAATTTCACCAAAAATTCATCAATTTCAGCTCCGCCTACTAAAAATCTTATGAAAATCCAAAGGAATCGAAGTGAATATCAACTAAATTTACTAAAATTCTGCACCTTTCACTAAAAATCATAAAAAAATACAATGAAATTTAATTTAATTTCTCCAAAAATTCATCAATTTCAGTTCCTCCTCCTAAAAATCTTAAGAAAATCCAAAAGAATCGAAGTGAATATCAACTAAATTTACTCAAATTCTGCATCTGTAACTAAAAATCATAAAAAAATTCAAAAAGATTTAGTTTAATTTCACCAAAATTTTTTCAATTCCAGTTCCTCCTCCTAAAAATCTTATGAAAATCCAAAAGAATCGAAGTGAATATCAACTAAATTTACTAAAATTCTGCATCTGTAACTAAAAATCATAAAAAAATTCAAAAAGATTTAGTTTAATTTCACCAACATTTTTTCAATTTCAGCTCCTTCTACTAAAAATGTTATGAAAATCCAAAGGAATCGAAGTGAATATCAACTAAATTTACTAAAATTCTGCATCTGTAACCAAAAATCACAAAAAAATTCAAAAAGATTTAGTTTAATTTCACCAACATTTTTTCAATTTCAGTTCCTCCTCCTAAAAATCTTAAGAAAATCCAAAAGAATCGAAGTGAATATCAACTAAATTTACTAAAATTCTGCATCTGTAACTAAAAATCATAAAAAAATTCAAAAAGATTTAGTTTAATTTCACCAACATTTTTTCAATTTCAGTTCCTCCTCCTAAAAATCTTAAGAAAATCCAAAAGAATCGAAGTGAATATCAACTAAATTTACTAAAATTCTGCATCTGTAACTAAAAATCATAAAAAAATTCAAAAAGATTTAGTTTAATTTCACCAACATTTTTTCAATTTCAGTTCCTCCTCCTAAAAATCTTAAGAAAATCCAAAAGAATCGAAGTGAATATCAACTAAATTTACTAAAATTCTGCATCTGTAACTAAAAATCATAAAAAAATCAAAAAGATTTAATTTAATTTCACCAAAATTTCATCAATTTCAGCTCCCTCTACTAAAAATCTTATGAAAATCCAAAGGAATCGAAGTGAATATCAACTAAATTTACTAAAATTCTGCATCTGTAACCAAAAATCATAAAAAAATTCAAAAAGATTTAGTTTAATTTCACCAACATTTTTTCAATTTCAGTTCCTCCTCCTAAAAATCTTAAGAAAATCCAAAAGAATCGAAGTGAATATCAACTAAATTTACTAAAATTCTCCATCTGTAACTAAAAATCATAAAAAAATTCAAAAAGATTTAATTTAATTTTACAAAAATTTCATCAATTTCAGCTCCTTCTACTAAATCTTATGAAAATCCAAAGGAATCGAAGTGAATATCAACTAAATTTACTAAAATTCTGCATCTGTAACTAAAAATCATAAAAAAATCAAAAAGATTTAATTTAATTTCACCAAAATTTTTTCAATTTCAGCTCTTCCTCCTAAAAATCTTAAGAAAATCCAAAAGAATCGAAGTGAATATCAACTAAATTTACTCAAATTCTGCACCTGTAACTAAAAATCATAAAAAAATTCAAATAGATTTAATTTAACTTCAAAAAAATTTCTTCATTTCAGCTCCTTCTACTAAAAATCTTATGTAAATCCAAAGGAATCGAAGTGAATATCATCTAAATTTACTAAAATTCTGCACCTTTCACTAAAAATCATAAAAAAATACAATGAAATGTAATTTAATTCCACCAAAATTTTTTCAATTTCAGCTCCTTCTACTAAAAATCTTATTAAAATCCAAAGGAATCGAAGTGAATATCAACTAAATTTACTAAAATTCTGCATCTGTAACTAAAAATCATAAAAAAATTCAAAAAGATTTAGTTTAATTTCACCAACATTTTTTCAATTTCAGTTCCTCCTCCTAAAAATCTTAAGAAAATCCAAAAGAATCGAAGTGAATATCAACTAAATTTACTAAAATTCTCCATCTGTAACTAAAAATCATAAAAAAATTCAAAAAGATTTAATTTAATTTTACAAAAATTTCATCAATTTCAGCTCCTTCTACTAAATCTTATGAAAATCCAAAGGAATCGAAGTGAATATCAACTAAATTTACTAAAATTCTGCATCTGTAACTAAAAATCATAAAAAAATCAAAAAGATTTAATTTAATTTCACCAAAATTTTTTCAATTTCAGCTCTTCCTCCTAAAAATCTTAAGAAAATCCAAAAGAATCGAAGTGAATATCAACTAAATTTACTCAAATTCTGCACCTGTAACTAAAAATCATAAAAAAATTCAAATAGATTTAATTTAACTTCAAAAAAATTTCTTCATTTCAGCTCCTTCTACTAAAAATCTTATGTAAATCCAAAGGAATCGAAGTGAATATCATCTAAATTTACTAAAATTCTGCATCTGTAACTAAAAATCATAAAAAAATCAAAAAGATTTAATTTAATTTCACCAACATTTTTTCAATTTCAGTTCCTCCTCCTAAAAATCTTAAGAAAATCCAAAAGAATCGAAGTGAATATCAACTAAATTTACTCAAATTCTGCATCTGTAACTAAAAATCATAAAAAAATTCAAAAAGATTTAGTTTAATTTCACCAACATTTTTTCAATTTCAGTTCCTCCTCCTAAAAATCTTAAGAAAATCCAAAAGAATCGAAGTGAATATCAATTAATTTACTAAAATTCTGCATCTGTAACTAAAAATCATAAAAAAATTCAAAAAGATTTAATTTAATTTTACAAAAATTTCATCAATTTCAGCTCCTTCTACTAAATCTTATGAAAATCCAAAGGAATCGAAGTGAATATCAACTAAATTTACTAAAATTCTGCACCTTTCACAAAAAATCATAAAAAAATACAATGAAATGTAATTTAATTTCACCAAAATTTTTTCAATTTCAGCTCCTTCTACTAAAAATCTTATGAAAATCCAAAGGAATCGAAGTGAATATCAACTAAATTTACTAAAATTCTGCATCTGTAACTAAAAATTATAAAAAAATTCAAAAAGATTTAGTTTAATTTCACCAACATTTTTTCAATTTCAGTTCCTCCTCCTAAAAATCTTAAGAAAATCCAAAAGAATCGAAGTGAATATCAACTAAATTTACTAAAATTCTCCATCTGTAACTAAAAATCATAAAAAAATTCAAAAAGATTTAATTTAATTTTACAAAAATTTCATCAATTTCAGCTCCTTCTACTAAATCTTATGAAAATCCAAAGGAATCGAAGTGAATATCAACTAAATTTACTAAAATTCTGCATCTGTAACTAAAAATCATAAAAAAATCAAAAAGATTTAATTTAATTTCACCAAAATTTTTTCAATTTCAGCTCTTCCTCCTAAAAATCTTAAGAAAATCCAAAAGAATCGAAGTGAATATCAACTAAATTTACTCAAATTCTGCACCTGTAACTAAAAATCATAAAAAAATTCAAATAGATTTAATTTAACTTCAAAAAAATTTCTTCATTTCAGCTCCTTCTACTAAAAATCTTATGTAAATCCAAAGGAATCGAAGTGAATATCATCTAAATTTACTAAAATTCTGCATCTGTAACTAAAAATCATAAAAAAATCAAAAAGATTTAATTTAATTTCACCAACATTTTTTCAATTTCAGTTCCTCCTCCTAAAAATCTTAAGAAAATCCAAAAGAATCGAAGTGAATATCAACTAAATTTACTCAAATTCTGCATCTGTAACTAAAAATCATAAAAAAATTCAAAAAGATTTAGTTTAATTTCACCAACATTTTTTCAATTTCAGTTCCTCCCCCTAAAAATCTTAAGAAAATCCAAAAGAATCGAAGTGAATATCAACTAAATTTACTAAAATTCTGCATCTGTAACTAAAAATCATAAAAAAATTCAAAAAGATTTAATTTAATTTTACAAAAATTTCATCAATTTCAGCTCCTTCTACTAAATCTTATGAAAATCCAAAGGAATCGAAGTGAATATCAACTAAATTTACTAAAATTCTGCACCTTTCACTAAAAATCATAAAAAAATACAATGAAATGTAATTTAATTTCACCAAAATTTTTTCAATTTCAGCTCCTTCTACTAAAAATCTTATGAAAATCCAAAGGAATCGAAGTGATTATCAACTAAATTTACTCAAATTCTGCATCTGTAACTAAAAATCATAAAAAAATTCAAAAAGATTTAATTTAATTTTACAAAAATTTCATCAATTTCAGCTCCTTCTACTAAATCTTATGAAAATCCAAAGGAATCGAAGTGAATATCAACTAAATTTACTAAAATTCTGCACCTTTCACTAAAAATCATAAAAAAAATACAATGAAATGTAATTTAATTTCACCAACATTTTTTCAATTTCAGCTCCTTCTACTAAAAATCTTATGAAAATCCAAAGGAATCGAAGTGAATATCAACTAAATTTACTAAAATTCTGCATCTGTAACTAAAAATCATAAAAAAATTCAAAAAGATTTAGTTTAATTTCACCAACATTTTTTCAATTTCAGTTCCTCCTCCTAAAAATCTTAAGAAAATCCAAAAGAATCGAAGTGAATATCAACTAAATTTACTAAAATTCTGCACCTTTCACTAAAAATCATAAAAAAATACAATGAAATTTAATTTAATTTCACCAAAAATTCATCAATTTCAGCTCCGCCTACTAAAAATCTTATGAAAATCCAAAGGAATCGAAGTGAATATCAACTAAATTTACTAAAATTCTGCACCTTTCACTAAAAATCATAAAAAAATACAATGAAATTTAATTTAATTTCTCCAAAAATTCATCAATTTCAGTTCCTCCTCCTAAAAATCTTAAGAAAATCCAAAAGAATCGAAGTGAATATCAACTAAATTTACTCAAATTCTGCATCTGTAACTAAAAATCATAAAAAAATTCAAAAAGATTTAGTTTAATTTCACCAAAATTTTTTCAATTCCAGTTCCTCCTCCTAAAAATCTTATGAAAATCCAAAAGAATCGAAGTGAATATCAACTAAATTTACTAAAATTCTGCATCTGTAACTAAAAATCATAAAAAGATTCAAAAAGATTTAGTTTAATTTCACCAACATTTTTTCAATTTCAGCTCCTTCTACTAAAAATGTTATGAAAATCCAAAGGAATCGAAGTGAATATCAACTAAATTTACTAAAATTCTGCATCTGTAACCAAAAATCACAAAAAAATTCAAAAAGATTTAGTTTAATTTCACCAACATTTTTTCAATTTCAGTTCCTCCTCCTAAAAATCTTAAGAAAATCCAAAAGAATCGAAGTGAATATCAACTAAATTTACTAAAATTCTGCATCTGTAACTAAAAATCATAAAAAAATTCAAAAAGATTTAGTTTAATTTCACCAACATTTTTTCAATTTCAGTTCCTCCTCCTAAAAATCTTAAGAAAATCCAAAAGAATCGAAGTGAATATCAACTAAATTTACTAAAATTCTGCATCTGTAACTAAAAATCATAAAAAAATTCAAAAAGATTTAGTTTAATTTCACCAACATTTTTTCAATTTCAGTTCCTCCTCCTAAAAATCTTAAGAAAATCCAAAAGAATCGAAGTGAATATCAACTAAATTTACTAAAATTCTGCATCTGTAACTAAAAATCATAAAAAAATCAAAAAGATTTAATTTAATTTCACCAAAATTTCATCAATTTCAGCTCCCTCTACTAAAAATCTTATGAAAATCCAAAGGAATCGAAGTGAATATCAACTAAATTTACTAAAATTCTGCATCTGTAACCAAAAATCATAAAAAAATTCAAAAAGATTTAGTTTAATTTCACCAACATTTTTTCAATTTCAGTTCCTCCTCCTAAAAATCTTAAGAAAATCCAAAAGAATCGAAGTGAATATCAACTAAATTTACTAAAATTCTCCATCTGTAACTAAAAATCATAAAAAAATTCAAAAAGATTTAATTTAATTTTACAAAAATTTCATCAATTTCAGCTCCTTCTACTAAATCTTATGAAAATCCAAAGGAATCGAAGTGAATATCAACTAAATTTACTAAAATTCTGCATCTGTAACTAAAAATCATAAAAAAATCAAAAAGATTTAATTTAATTTCACCAAAATTTTTTCAATTTCAGCTCTTCCTCCTAAAAATCTTAAGAAAATCCAAAAGAATCGAAGTGAATATCAACTAAATTTACTCAAATTCTGCACCTGTAACTAAAAATCATAAAAAAATTCAAATAGATTTAATTTAACTTCAAAAAAATTTCTTCATTTCAGCTCCTTCTACTAAAAATCTTATGTAAATCCAAAGGAATCGAAGTGAATATCATCTAAATTTACTAAAATTCTGCACCTTTCACTAAAAATCATAAAAAAATACAATGAAATGTAATTTAATTTCACCAACATTTTTTCAATTTCAGTTCCTCCTCCTAAAAATCTTAAGAAAATCCAAAAGAATCGAAGTGAATATCAACTAAATTTATTAAAATTCTCCATCTGTAACTAAAAATCATAAAAAAATTCAAAAAGATTTAATTTAATTTTACAAAAATTTCATCAATTTCAGCTCCTTCTACTAAATCTTATGAAAATCCAAAGGAATCGAAGTGAATATCAACTAAATTTACTAAAATTCTGCACCTTTCACTAAAAATCATAAAAAAAATACAATGAAATGTAATTTAATTTCACCAAAATTTTTTCAATTTCAGCTCCTTCTACTAAAA
This sequence comes from Andrena minutula, assembly GCA_929113495.1. Classification (NCBI taxonomy): domain Eukaryota; kingdom Metazoa; phylum Arthropoda; class Insecta; order Hymenoptera; family Andrenidae; genus Andrena; species Andrena minutula. Next base: position 13,423,529 of record OV815997.1, on the reverse strand, counting down.
ATGTTATGAAAATCCAAAGGAATCGAAGTGAATATCAACTAAATTTACTAAAATTCTGCATCTGTAACCAAAAATCACAAAAAAATTCAAAAAGATTTAGTTTAATTTCACCAACATTTTTTCAATTTCAGTTCCTCCTCCTAAAAATCTTAAGAAAATCCAAAAGAATCGAAGTGAATATCAACTAAATTTACTAAAATTCTGCATCTGTAACTAAAAATCATAAAAAAATTCAAAAAGATTTAGTTTAATTTCACCAACATTTTTTCAATTTCAGTTCCTCCTCCTAAAAATCTTAAGAAAATCCAAAAGAATCGAAGTGAATATCAACTAAATTTACTAAAATTCTGCATCTGTAACTAAAAATCATAAAAAAATTCAAAAAGATTTAGTTTAATTTCACCAACATTTTTTCAATTTCAGTTCCTCCTCCTAAAAATCTTAAGAAAATCCAAAAGAATCGAAGTGAATATCAACTAAATTTACTAAAATTCTGCATCTGTAACTAAAAATCATAAAAAAATCAAAAAGATTTAATTTAATTTCACCAAAATTTCATCAATTTCAGCTCCCTCTACTAAAAATCTTATGAAAATCCAAAGGAATCGAAGTGAATATCAACTAAATTTACTAAAATTCTGCATCTGTAACCAAAAATCATAAAAAAATTCAAAAAGATTTAGTTTAATTTCACCAACATTTTTTCAATTTCAGTTCCTCCTCCTAAAAATCTTAAGAAAATCCAAAAGAATCGAAGTGAATATCAACTAAATTTACTAAAATTCTCCATCTGTAACTAAAAATCATAAAAAAATTCAAAAAGATTTAATTTAATTTTACAAAAATTTCATCAATTTCAGCTCCTTCAACTAAATCTTATGAAAATCCAAAGGAATCGAAGTGAATATCAACTAAATTTACTAAAATTCTGCATCTGTAACTAAAAATCATAAAAAAATCAAAAAGATTTAATTTAATTTCACCAAAATTTTTTCAATTTCAGCTCTTCCTCCTAAAAATCTTAAGAAAATCCAAAAGAATCGAAGTGAATATCAACTAAATTTACTCAAATTCTGCACCTGTAACTAAAAATCATAAAAAAATTCAAATAGATTTAATTTAACTTCAAAAAAATTTCTTCATTTCAGCTCCTTCTACTAAAAATCTTATGTAAATCCAAAGGAATCGAAGTGAATATCATCTAAATTTACTAAAATTCTGCACCTTTCACTAAAAATCATAAAAAAATACAATGAAATGTAATTTAATTTCACCAAAATTTTTTCAATTTCAGCTCCTTCTACTAAAAATCTTATGAAAATCCAAAGGAATCGAAGTGAATATCAACTAAATTTACTAAAATTCTGCATCTGTAACTAAAAATCATAAAAAAATTCAAAAAGATTTAGTTTAATTTCACCAACATTTTTTCAATTTCAGTTCCTCCTCCTAAAAATCTTAAGAAAATCCAAAAGAATCGAAGTGAATATCAACTAAATTTACTAAAATTCTCCATCTGTAACTAAAAATCATAAAAAAATTCAAAAAGATTTAATTTAATTTTACAAAAATTTCATCAATTTCAGCTCCTTCTACTAAATCTTATGAAAATCCAAAGGAATCGAAGTGAATATCAACTAAATTTACTAAAATTCTGCATCTGTAACTAAAAATCATAAAAAAATCAAAAAGATTTAATTTAATTTCACCAAAATTTTTTCAATTTCAGCTCTTCCTCCTAAAAATCTTAAGAAAATCCAAAAGAATCGAAGTGAATATCAACTAAATTTACTCAAATTCTGCACCTGTAACTAAAAATCATAAAAAAATTCAAATAGATTTAATTTAACTTCAAAAAAATTTCTTCATTTCAGCTCCTTCTACTAAAAATCTTATGTAAATCCAAAGGAATCGAAGTGAATATCATCTAAATTTACTAAAATTCTGCACCTTTCACTAAAAATCATAAAAAAATACAATGAAATGTAATTTAATTTCACCAAAATTTTTTCAATTTCAGCTCCTTCTACTAAAAATCTTATGAAAATCCAAAGGAATCGAAGTGAATATCAACTAAATTTACTAAAATTCTGCATCTGTAACTAAAAATCATAAAAAAATTCAAAAAGATTTAGTTTAATTTCACCAACATTTTTTCAATTTCAGTTCCTCCTCCTAAAAATCTTAAGAAAATCCAAAAGAATCGAAGTGAATATCAACTAAATTTACTAAAATTCTCCATCTGTAACTAAAAATCATAAAAAAATTCAAAAAGATTTAATTTAATTTTACAAAAATTTCATCAATTTCAGCTCCTTCTACTAAATCTTATGAAAATCCAAAGGAATCGAAGTGAATATCAACTAAATTTACTAAAATTCTGCATCTGTAACTAAAAATCATAAAAAAATCAAAAAGATTTAATTTAATTTCACCAAAATTTTTTCAATTTCAGCTCTTCCTCCTAAAAATCTTAAGAAAATCCAAAAGAATCGAAGTGAATATCAACTAAATTTACTCAAATTCTGCACCTGTAACTAAAAATCATAAAAAAATTCAAATAGATTTAATTTAACTTCAAAAAAATTTCTTCATTTCAGCTCCTTCTACTAAAAATCTTATGTAAATCCAAAGGAATCGAAGTGAATATCATCTAAATTTACTAAAATTCTGCATCTGTAACTAAAAATCATAAAAAAATCAAAAAGATTTAATTTAATTTCACCAACATTTTTTCAATTTCAGTTCCTCCTCCTAAAAATCTTAAGAAAATCCAAAAGAATCGAAGTGAATATCAACTAAATTTACTCAAATTCTGCATCTGTAACTAAAAATCATAAAAAAATTCAAAAAGATTTAGTTTAATTTCACCAACATTTTTTCAATTTCAGTTCCTCCTCCTAAAAATCTTAAGAAAATCCAAAAGAATCGAAGTGAATATCAATTAATTTACTAAAATTCTGCATCTGTAACTAAAAATCATAAAAAAATTCAAAAAGATTTAATTTAATTTTACAAAAATTTCATCAATTTCAGCTCCTTCTACTAAATCTTATGAAAATCCAAAGGAATCGAAGTGAATATCAACTAAATTTACTAAAATTCTGCACCTTTCACAAAAAATCATAAAAAAATACAATGAAATGTAATTTAATTTCACCAAAATTTTTTCAATTTCAGCTCCTTCTACTAAAAATCTTATGAAAATCCAAAGGAATCGAAGTGAATATCAACTAAATTTACTAAAATTCTGCATCTGTAACTAAAAATTATAAAAAAATTCAAAAAGATTTAGTTTAATTTCACCAACATTTTTTCAATTTCAGTTCCTCCTCCTAAAAATCTTAAGAAAATCCAAAAGAATCGAAGTGAATATCAACTAAATTTACTAAAATTCTCCATCTGTAACTAAAAATCATAAAAAAATTCAAAAAGATTTAATTTAATTTTACAAAAATTTCATCAATTTCAGCTCCTTCTACTAAATCTTATGAAAATCCAAAGGAATCGAAGTGAATATCAACTAAATTTACTAAAATTCTGCATCTGTAACTAAAAATCATAAAAAAATCAAAAAGATTTAATTTAATTTCACCAAAATTTTTTCAATTTCAGCTCTTCCTCCTAAAAATCTTAAGAAAATCCAAAAGAATCGAAGTGAATATCAACTAAATTTACTCAAATTCTGCACCTGTAACTAAAAATCATAAAAAAATTCAAATAGATTTAATTTAACTTCAAAAAAATTTCTTCATTTCAGCTCCTTCTACTAAAAATCTTATGTAAATCCAAAGGAATCGAAGTGAATATCATCTAAATTTACTAAAATTCTGCATCTGTAACTAAAAATCATAAAAAAATCAAAAAGATTTAATTTAATTTCACCAACATTTTTTCAATTTCAGTTCCTCCTCCTAAAAATCTTAAGAAAATCCAAAAGAATCGAAGTGAATATCAACTAAATTTACTCAAATTCTGCATCTGTAACTAAAAATCATAAAAAAATTCAAAAAGATTTAGTTTAATTTCACCAACATTTTTTCAATTTCAGTTCCTCCCCCTAAAAATCTTAAGAAAATCCAAAAGAATCGAAGTGAATATCAACTAAATTTACTAAAATTCTGCATCTGTAACTAAAAATCATAAAAAAATTCAAAAAGATTTAATTTAATTTTACAAAAATTTCATCAATTTCAGCTCCTTCTACTAAATCTTATGAAAATCCAAAGGAATCGATGTGAATATCAACTAAATTTACTAAAATTCTGCACCTTTCACTAAAAATCATAAAAAAATACAATGAAATGTAATTTAATTTCACCAAAATTTTTTCAATTTCAGCTCCTTCTACTAAAAATCTTATGAAAATCCAAAGGAATCGAAGTGATTATCAACTAAATTTACTCAAATTCTGCATCTGTAACTAAAAATCATAAAAAAATTCAAAAAGATTTAATTTAATTTTACAAAAATTTCATCAATTTCAGCTCCTTCTACTAAATCTTATGAAAATCCAAAGGAATCGAAGTGAATATCAACTAAATTTACTAAAATTCTGCACCTTTCACTAAAAACCATAAAAAAATACAATGAAATGTAATTTAATTTCACCAAAATTTTTTCAATTTCAGCTCCTTCTACTAAAAATCTTATGAAAATCCAAAGGAATCGAAGTGATTATCAACTAAATTTACTCAAATTCTGCATCTGTAACCAAAAATCATAATAAAATTCAAAAAGATTTAGTTTAATTTCACCAACATTTTTTCAATTTCAGCTCCTTCTACTAAAAATCTTATGAAAATCCAAAGGAATCGAAGTGAATATCAACTAAATTTACTAAAATTCTGCATCTGTAACCAAAAATCATAAAAAAATTCAAAAAGATTTAGTTTAATTTCACCAACATTTTTTCAATTTCAGTTCCTCCTCCTAAAAATCTTAAGAAAATCCAAAAGAATCGAAGTGAATATCAACTAAATTTACTAAAATTCTGCATCTGTAACTAAAAATCATAAAAAAATCAAAAAGATTTAATTTAATTTCACCAAAATTTTTTCAATTCCAGTTCCTCCTCCTAAAAATCTTAAGAAAATCCAAAAGAATCGAAGTGAATATCAACTAAATTTACTAAAATTCTGCATCTGTAACTAAAAATCATAAAAAAATTCAAAAAGATTTAATTTAATTTTACAAAATTTCATCAATTTCAGCTCCTTCTACTAAATCTTATGAAAATCCAAAGGAATCGAAGTGAATTTCAACGAAATTCACTTTAAATCTGCACCTGAAACTAAAAATCATAAAAAAATTGAAAGAAATTTAATTATTTTTCAAAGAAATTTCGTCAATTTCAGCTCCTTCTACTAAAAATCTTATGAAAATCCAAAGGAATCGAAGTGAATATCAACTAAATTTACTAAAATTCTGCATCTGTAACTAAAAATCATAAAAAAATTCAAAAAGATTTAGTTTAATTTCACCAACATTTTTTCAATTTCAGCTCCTTCTACTAAAAGTCTTATGAAAATCCAAAGGAATCGAAGTGAATATCAACTAAATTTACTAAAATTCTGCATCTGTAACTAAAAATCATAAAAAAATCAAAAAGATTTAATTTAATTTTACAAAAATTTCATCAATTTCAGCTCCTTCTACTAAATCTTATGAAAATCCAAAGGAATCGAAGTGAATATCAACTAAATTTACTAAAATTCTGCAGCTTTCACTAAAAATCATAAAAAAAATACAATGAAATGTAATTTAATTTCACCATAATTTTTTCAATTTCAGCTCCTTCTACTAAAAATCTTATGAAAATCCAAAGGAATCGAAGTGAATATCAACTAAATTTACTAAAATTCTGCATCTGTAACCAAAAATCATAAAAAAATTCAAAAAGATTTAGTTTAATTTCACCAACATTTTTTCAATTTCAGTTCCTCCTCCTAAAAATCTTAAGAAAATCCAAAAGAATCGAAGTGAATATCAACTAAATTTACTAAAATTCTGCATCTGTAACTAAAAATCATAAAAAAATCAAAAAGATTTAATTTAATTTCACCAAAATTTTTTCAATTCCAGTTCCTCCTCCTAAAAATCTTATGTAAATCCAAAGGAATCGAAGTGAATATCATCTAAATTTACTAAAATTCTGCATCTGTAACTAAAAATCATAAAAAAATCAAAAAGATTTAATTTAATTTCACCAACATTTTTTCAATTTCAGTTCCTCCTCCTAAAAATCTTAAGAAAATCCAAAAGAATCGAAGTGAATATCAACTAAATTTACTCAAATTCTGCATCTGTAACTAAAAATCATAAAAAAATTCAAAAAGATTTAGTTTAATTTCACCAACATTTTTTCAATTTCAGTTCCTCCTCCTAAAAATCTTAAGAAAATCCAAAAGAATCGAAGTGAATATCAATTAATTTACTAAAATTCTGCATCTGTAACTAAAAATCATAAAAAAATTCAAAAAGATTTAATTTAATTTTACAAAAATTTCATCAATTTCAGCTCCTTCTACTAAATCTTATGAAAATCCAAAGGAATCGAAGTGAATATCAACTAAATTTACTAAAATTCTGCACCTTTCACAAAAAATCATAAAAAAATACAATGAAATGTAATTTAATTTCACCAAAATTTTTTCAATTTCAGCTCCTTCTACTAAAAATCTTATGAAAATCCAAAGGAATCGAAGTGAATATCAACTAAATTTACTAAAATTCTGCATCTGTAACTAAAAATTATAAAAAAATTCAAAAAGATTTAGTTTAATTTCACCAACATTTTTTCAATTTCAGTTCCTCCTCCTAAAAATCTTAAGAAAATCCAAAAGAATCGAAGTGAATATCAACTAAATTTACTAAAATTCTCCATCTGTAACTAAAAATCATAAAAAAATTCAAAAAGATTTAATTTAATTTTACAAAAATTTCATCAATTTCAGCTCCTTCTACTAAATCTTATGAAAATCCAAAGGAATCGAAGTGAATATCAACTAAATTTACTAAAATTCTGCATCTGTAACTAAAAATCATAAAAAAATCAAAAAGATTTAATTTAATTTCACCAAAATTTTTTCAATTTCAGCTCTTCCTCCTAAAAATCTTAAGAAAATCCAAAAGAATCGAAGTGAATATCAACTAAATTTACTCAAATTCTGCACCTGTAACTAAAAATCATAAAAAAATTCAAATAGATTTAATTTAACTTCAAAAAAATTTCTTCATTTCAGCTCCTTCTACTAAAAATCTTATGTAAATCCAAAGGAATCGAAGTGAATATCATCTAAATTTACTAAAATTCTGCATCTGTAACTAAAAATCATAAAAAAATCAAAAAGATTTAATTTAATTTCACCAACATTTTTTCAATTTCAGTTCCTCCTCCTAAAAATCTTAAGAAAATCCAAAAGAATCGAAGTGAATATCAACTAAATTTACTCAAATTCTGCATCTGTAACTAAAAATCATAAAAAAATTCAAAAAGATTTAGTTTAATTTCACCAACATTTTTTCAATTTCAGTTCCTCCCCCTAAAAATCTTAAGAAAATCCAAAAGAATCGAAGTGAATATCAACTAAATTTACTAAAATTCTGCATCTGTAACTAAAAATCATAAAAAAATTCAAAAAGATTTAATTTAATTTTACAAAAATTTCATCAATTTCAGCTCCTTCTACTAAATCTTATGAAAATCCAAAGGAATCGAAGTGAATATCAACTAAATTTACTAAAATTCTGCACCTTTCACTAAAAATCATAAAAAAATACAATGAAATGTAATTTAATTTCACCAAAATTTTTTCAATTTCAGCTCCTTCTACTAAAAATCTTATGAAAATCCAAAGGAATCGAAGTGATTATCAACTAAATTTACTCAAATTCTGCATCTGTAACTAAAAATCATAAAAAAATTCAAAAAGATTTAATTTAATTTTACAAAAATTTCATCAATTTCAGCTCCTTCTACTAAATCTTATGAAAATCCAAAGGAATCGAAGTGAATATCAACTAAATTTACTAAAATTCTGCACCTTTCACTAAAAACCATAAAAAAATACAATGAAATGTAATTTAATTTCACCAAAATTTTTTCAATTTCAGCTCCTTCTACTAAAAATCTTATGAAAATCCAAAGGAATCGAAGTGATTATCAACTAAATTTACTCAAATTCTGCATCTGTAACCAAAAATCATAATAAAATTCAAAAAGATTTAGTTTAATTTCACCAACATTTTTTCAATTTCAGCTCCTTCTACTAAAAATCTTATGAAAATCCAAAGGAATCGAAGTGAATATCAACTAAATTTACTAAAATTCTGCATCTGTAACCAAAAATCATAAAAAAATTCAAAAAGATTTAGTTTAATTTCACCAACATTTTTTCAATTTCAGTTCCTCCTCCTAAAAATCTTAAGAAAATCCAAAAGAATCGAAGTGAATATCAACTAAATTTACTAAAATTCTGCATCTGTAACTAAAAATCATAAAAAAATCAAAAAGATTTAATTTAATTTCACCAAAATTTTTTCAATTCCAGTTCCTCCTCCTAAAAATCTTAAGAAAATCCAAAAGAATCGAAGTGAATATCAACTAAATTTACTAAAATTCTGCATCTGTAACTAAAAATCATAAAAAAATTCAAAAAGATTTAATTTAATTTTACAAAATTTCATCAATTTCTGCTCCTTCTACTAAATCTTATGAAAATCCAAAGGAATCGAAGTGAATTTCAACGAAATTCACTTTAAATCTGCACCTGAAACTAAAAATCATAAAAAAATTGAAAGAAATTTAATTATTTTTCAAAGAAATTTCGTCAATTTCAGCTCCTTCTACTAAAAATCTTATGAAAATCCAAAGGAATCGAAGTGAATATCAACTAAATTTACTAAAATTCTGCATCTGTAACTAAAAATCATAAAAAAATTCAAAAAGATTTAGTTTAATTTCACCAACATTTTTTCAATTTCAGCTCCTTCTACTAAAAGTCTTATGAAAATCCAAAGGAATCGAAGTGAATATCAACTAAATTTACTAAAATTCTCCATCTGTAACTAAAAATCATAAAAAAATCAAAAAGATTTAATTTAATTTTACAAAAATTTCATCAATTTCAGCTCCTTCTACTAAATCTTATGAAAATCCAAAGGAATCGAAGTGAATATCAACTAAATTTACTAAAATTCTGCAGCTTTCACTAAAAATCATAAAAAAAATACAATGAAATGTAATTTAATTTCACCAAAATTTTTTCAATTTCAGCTCCTTCTACTAAAAATCTTATGAAAATCCAAAGGAATCGAAGTGAATATCAACTAAATTTACTAAAATTCTGCATCTGTAACCAAAAATCATAAAAAAATTCAAAAAGATTTAGTTTAATTTCACCAACATTTTTTCAATTTCAGTTCCTCCTCCTAAAAATCTTAAGAAAATCCAAAAGAATCGAAGTGAATATCAACTAAATTTACTAAAATTCTGCATCTGTAACTAAAAATCATAAAAAAATCAAAAAGATTTAATTTAATTTCACCAAAATTTTTTCAATTCCAGTTCCTCCTCCTAAAAATCTCATGAAAATCCAAAGGAATCGAAGTGAATATCAACTAAATTTACTAAAATTCTGCATCTGTAACTAAAAATCATAAAAAAATTCAAAAAGATTTAGTTTAATTTCACCAACATTTTTTCAATTTCAGTTCCTCCTCCTAAAAATTTTAAGAAAATCCAAAAGAATCGAAGTGAATATCAACTAAATTTACTAAAATTCTGCATCTGTAACTAAAAATCATAAAAAAATCAAAAAGATTTAATTTAAGTTCACCAAAATTTTTTCAATTCCAGTTCCTCCTCCTAAAAATCTTAAGAAAATCCAAAAGAATCGAAGTGAATATCAACTAAATTTACTAAAATTCTGCATCTGTAACTAAAAATCATAAAAAAATTCAAAAAGATTTAGTTTAATTTCACCAACATTTTTTCAATTTCAGTTCCTCCTCCTAAAAATCTTAAGAAAATCCAAAAGAAGCGAAGTGAATATCAACTAAATTTACTCAAATTCTGCATCTGTAACTAAAAATCATAAAAAAATTCAAAAAGATTTAGTTTAATTTCACCAACATTTTTTCAATTTCAGTTCCTCCTCCTAAAAATCTTAAGAAAATCCAAAAGAATCGAAGTGAATATCAACTAAATTTACTAAAATTCTGCATCTGTAACTAAAAATCATAAAAAAATCAAAAAGATTTAATTTAAGTTCACCAAAATTTTTTCAATTTCAGCTCTTCCTCCTAAAAATCTTAAGAAAATCCAAATGAATCGAAGTGAATATCAACTAAATTTACTCAAATTCTGCACCTGTAACTAAAAATCATAAAAAAATTCAAATAGATTTAATTTAACTTCAAAAAAATTTCTTCATTTCAGCTCCTTCTACTAAAAATCTTATGTAAATCCAAAGGAATCGAAGTGAATATCATCTAAATTTACTAAAATTCTGCACCTTTCACTAAAAATCATAAAAAAATACAATGAAATGTAATTTAATTTCACCAAAATTTTTTCAATTTCAGCTCCTTCTACTAAAAATCTTATGAAAATCCAAAGGAATCGAAGTGAATATCAACTAAATTTACTAAAATTCTGCATCTGTAACTAAAAATCATAAAAAAATTCAAAAAGATTTAGTTTAATTTCACCAACATTTTTTCAATTTCAGTTCCTCCTCCTAAAAATCTTAAGAAAATCCAAAAGAATCGAAGTGAATATCAACTAAATTTACTAAAATTCTCCATCTGTAACTAAAAATCATAAAAAAATTCAAAAATATTTAATTTAATTTTACAAAAATTTCATCAATTTCAGCTCCTTCTACTAAATCTTATGAAAATCCAAAGGAATCGAAGTGAATATCAACTAAATTTACTAAAATTCTGCATCTGTAACTAAAAATCATAAAAAAATCAAAAAGATTTAATTTAATTTCACCAAAATTTTTTCAATTTCAGCTCTTCCTCCTAAAAATCTTAAGAAAATCCAAAAGAATCGAAGTGAATATCAACTAAATTTACTCAAATTCTGCACCTGTAACTAAAAATCATAAAAAAATTCAAATAGATTTAATTTAACTTCAAAAAAATTTCTTCATTTCAGCTCCTTCTACTAAAAATCTTATGTAAATCCAAAGGAATCGAAGTGAATATCATCTAAATTTACTAAAATTCTGCATCTGTAACCAAAAATCATAAAAAAATTCAAAAAGATTTAATTTAATTTTACAAAAATTTCATCAATTTCAGCTCTTTCTACTAAATCTTATGAAAATCCAAAGGAATCGATGTGAATTTCAACTAAATTCACTTTAATTCTGCACCTGAAACTAAAAATCATAAAAAAATACAAAGAAATTTAATTATTTTTCAAAAAAATTTCGTCAATTTCAGTTCCTTCTACTAAAAATCTTATGAAAATCCAAAGGAATCGAACTGAATATCAACTAAATGTACTCAAATTCTGCACCTGTAACTAAAAATCATAAAAAAGTTCAAAGAGATTTAATTTAATTTCAAAAAAATTTCATCAATTTCAACTCCTTCTACTAAAAATCTTATAAAAATCCAAAGGAATCGAAGTGAATATCAACTAAATTTACTAAAATTCTGCATCTGTAACTAAAAATCATAAAAAAATTCAAAAAGATTTAGTTTAATTTCACCAACATTTTTTCAATTTCAGTTCCTCCTCCTAAAAATCTTAAGAAAATCCAAAAGAATCGAAGTGAATATCAACTAAATTTACTAAAATTCTCCATCTGTAACTAAAAATCATAAAAAAATTCAAAAAGATTTAATTTAATTTTACAAAAATTTCTTCAATTTCAGCTCCTTCTACTGAATCTTATGAAAATCCAAAGGAATCGAAGTGAATATCAACTAAATTTACTAAAATTCTGCACCTTTCACTAAAAATCATAAAAAAATACAATGAAATTTAATTTAATTTCACCAAAAATTCATCAATTTCAGCTCCGCCTACTAAAAATCTTATGAAAATCCAAAGGAATCGAAGTGAATATCAACTAAATTTACTAAAATTCTGCATCTGTAACTAAAAATCATAAAAAAATCAAAAAGATTTAATTTAATTTCACCAAAATTTTTTCAATTCCAGTTCCTCCTCCTAAAAATCTCATGAAAATCCAAAGGAATCGAAGTGAATATCAACTAAATTTACTAAAATTCTGCATCTGTAACTAAAAATCATAAAAAAATCAAAAAGATTTAATTTAAGTTCACCAAAATTTTTTCAATTCCAGTTCCTCCTCCTAAAAATCTTAAGAAAATCGAAAAGAATCGAAGTGAATATCAACTAAATTTACTAAAATTCTGCATCTGTAACTAAAAATCATAAAAAAACTCAAAAAGATTTAGTTTAATTTCACCAACATTTTTTCAATTTCAGCTCCTTCTACTAAAAGTCTTATGAAAATCCAAAGGAATCGAAGTGAATATCAACTAAATTTACTAAAATTCTGCACCTTTCACTAAAAATCATAAAAAAATACAATGAAATGTAATTTAATTTCACCAAAATTTTTTCAATTCCAGTTCCTCCTCCTAAAAATCTTAAGAAAATCCAGAAGAATCGAAGTTTATTTCAACAAAATTTACTCAAATTCGGCACCTGTGACTAAACATCAAAAAAATTTAATTCAATTTCACCAAAATTTTTTCAATTTCAGCTCTTCCTCCTAAAAATCTTAAGAAAATCCAAAAGAATCGAAGTGAATATCAACTAAATTTACTCAAATTCTGCACCTGTAACTAAAAATCATAAAAAAATTCAAATAGATTTAATTTAACTTCAAAAAAATTTCTTCATTTCAGCTCCTTCTACTAAAAATCTTATGTAAATCCAAAGGAATCGAAGTGAATATCATCTAAATTTACTAAAATTCTGCATCTGTAACCAAAAATCATAAAAAAATTCAAAAAGATTTAATTTAATTTTACAAAAATTTCATCAATTTCAGCTCTTTCTACTAAATCTTATGAAAATCCAAAGGATTCGATGTGAATTTCAACTAAATTCACTTTAATTCTGCACCTGAAACTAAAAATCATAAAAAAATACAAAGAAATTTAATTATTTTTCAAAAAAATTTCGTCAATTTCAGTTCCTTCTACTAAAAATCTTATGAAAATCCAAAGGAATCGAACTGAATATCAACTAAATGTACTCAAATTCTGCTCCTGTAACTAAAAATCATAACAAAATTCAAAGAGATTTAATTTAATTTCAAAAAAATTTCATCAATTTCAACTCCTTCTACTAAAAATCTTATAAAAATCCAAAGGAATCGAAGTGAATATCAACTAAATTTACTAAAATTCTGCATCTGTAACTAAAAATCATAAAAAAATTCAAAAAGATTTAGTTTAATTTCACCAACATTTTTTCAATTTCAGTTCCTCCTCCTAAAAATCTTAAGAAAATCCAAAAGAATCGAAGTGAATATCAACTAAATTTACTAAAATTCTCCATCTGTAACTAAAAAATCATAAAAAAATTCAAAAAGATTTAATTTAATTTTACAAAAATTTCATCAATTTCAGCTCCTTCTACTGAATCTTATGAAAATCCAAAGGAATCGAAGTGAATATCAACTAAATTTACTAAAATTCTGCACCTTTCACTAAAAATCATAAAAAAATACAATGAAATTTAATTTAATTTCACCAAAAATTCATCAATTTCAGCTCCGCCTACTAAAAATCTTATGAAAATCCAAAGGAATCGAAGTGAATATCAACTAAATTTACTAAAATTCTGCATCTGTAACTAAAAATCATAAAAAAATCAAAAAGATTTATTTTAATTTCACCAAAATTTTTTCAATTCCAGTTCCTCCTCCTAAAAATCTTAAGAAAATCCAGAAGAATCGAAGTTTATTTCAACAAAATTTACTCAAATTCGGCACCTGTAACTAAACATCAAAAAAATTTAATTAAATTTAAAAAAAAATTCCAATTTCTGCTCTTCCTCCTAAAAATCTTAAGAAAATCCAAAAGAATCGAAGTGAATATCAACTAAATTTACTCAAATTCTGCACCTTTCACTAAAAATCATAAAAGAATGCAAAGAAATTAAATTTAATTTCACCAAAATTTCATCAATTTCAGCTCCCTCTACTAAAAATCTTATGAAAATCCAAAGGAATCGAACTGAATATCAACTAAATGTACTCAAATTCTGCACCTGTAACTAAAAATCATAAAAAAATTCAAAAAGATTTAATTTAATTTCAAAAAAATATCATCAATTTCAGCTCCTTCTACTAAAAATCTTATGAAAATCCAAAGGAATCGAAGTGAATATCAACTAAATTTACTAAAATTCTTCATCTGTAACTAAAAATCATAAAAAAATTCAAAAAGATTTAGTTTAATTTCACCAACATTTTTTCAATTTCAGTTCCTCCTCCTAAAAATCTTAAGAAAATCCAAAAGAATCGAAGTGAATATCAACTAAATTTACTCAAATTCTGCATCTGTAACTAAAAATCATAAAAAAATTCAAAAAGATTTAGTCTAATTTCACCAACATTTTTTCAATTTCAGTTCCTCCTCCTAAAAATCTTAAGAAAATCCAAAAGAATCGAAGTGAATATCAACTAAATTTACTAAAATTCTCCATCTGTAACTAAAAATCATAAAAAAATTCAAAAAGATTTAATTTAATTTTACAAAAATTTCATCAATTTCAGCTCCTTCTACTAAATCTTATGAAAATCCAAAGGAATCGAAGTGAATATCAACTAAATTTACTAAAATTCTGCATCTGTAACTAAAAATCATAAAAAAATCAAAAAGATTTAATTTAATTTCACCAAATTTTTTTCAATTTCAGCTCTTCCTCCTAAAAATCTTAAGAAAATCCAAAAGAATCGAAGTGAATATCAACTAAATTTACTCAAATTCTGCACCTGTAACTAAAAATCATAAAAAAATTCAAATAGATTTAATTTAACTTCAAAAAAATTTCTTCATTTCAGCTCCTTCTACTAAAAATCTTATGTAAATCCAAAGGAATCGAAGTGAATATCATCTAAATTTACTAAAATTCTGCATCTGTAACCAAAAATCATAAAAAAATTCAAAAAGATTTAATTTAATTTTACAAAAATTTCATCAATTTCAGCTCTTTCTACTAAATCTTATGAAAATCCAAAGGAATCGATGTGAATTTCAACTAAATTCACTTTAATTCTGCACCTGAAACTAAAAATCATAAAAAAATACAAAGAAATTTAATTATTTTTCAAAAAAATTTCGTCAATTTCAGTTCCTTCTACTAAAAATCTTATGAAAATCCAAAGGAATCGAACTGAATATCAACTAAATGTACTCAAATTCTGCACCTGTAACTAAAAATCATAAAAAAATTCAAAGAGATTTAATTTAATTTCAAAAAAATTTCATCAATTTCAACTCCTTCTACTAAAAATCTTATAAAAATCCAAAGGAATCGAAGTGAATATCAACTAAATTTACTAAAATTCTGCATCTGTAACTAAAAATCATAAAAAAATTCAAAAAGATTTAGTTTAATTTCACCAACATTTTTTCAATTTCAGTTCCTCCTCCTAAAAATCTTAAGAAAATCCAAAAGAATCGAAGTGAATATCAACTAAATTTACTAAAATTCTCCATCTGTAACTAAAAATCATAAAAAAATTCAAAAAGATTTAATTTAATTTTACAAAAATTTCATCAATTTCAGCTCCTTCTACTGAATCTTATGAAAATCCAAAGGAATCGAAGTGAATATCAACTAAATTTACTAAAATTCTGCACCTTTCACTAAAAATCATAAAAAAATACAATGAAATTTAATTTAATTTCACCAAAAATTCATCAATTTCAGCTCCGCCTACTAAAAATCTTATGAAAATCCAAAGGAATCGAAGTGAATATCAACTAAATTTACTAAAATTCTGCATCTGTAACTAAAAATCATAAAAAAATCAAAAAGATTTATTTTAATTTCACCAAAATTTTTTCAATTCCAGTTCCTCCTCCTAAAAATCTTAAGAAAATCCAGAAGAATCGAAGTTTATTTCAACAAAATTTACTCAAATTCGGCACCTGTAACTAAACATCAAAAAAATTCAATTAAATTTAAAAAAAAATTCCAATTTCTGCTTTTCCTCCTAAAAATCTTAAGAAAATCCAAAAGAATCGAAGTGAATATCAACTAAATTTACTCAAATTCTGCACCTTTCACTAAAAATCATAAAAGAATGCAAAGAAATTAAATTTAATTTCACCAAAATTTCATCAATTTCAGCTCCCTCTACTAAAAATCTTATGAAAATCCAAAGGAATCGAACTGAATATCAACTAAATGTACTCAAATTCTGCACCTGTAACTAAAAATCATAAAAAAATTTAAAAAGATTTAATTTAATTTCAAAAAAATATCATCAATTTCAGCTCCTTCTACTAAAAATCTTATGAAAATCCAAAGGAATCGAAGTGAATATCAACTAAATTTACTAAAATTCTTCATCTGTAACTAAAAATCATAAAAAAATTCAAAAAGATTTAGTTTAATTTCACCAACATTTTTTCAATTTCAGTTCCTCCTCCTAAAAATCTTATGTAAATCCAAAAGAATCGAAGTGAATATCAACTAAATTTACTCAAATTCTGCATCTGTAACTAAAAATCATAAAAAAATTCAAAAAGATTTAGTCTAATTTCACCAACATTTTTTCAATTTCAGTTCCTCCTCCTAAAAATCTTAAGAAAATCCAAAAGAATCGAAGTGAATATCAACTAAATTTACTAAAATTCTCCATCTGTAACTAAAAATCATAAAAAAATTCAAAAAGATTTAATTTAATTTTACAAAAATTTCATCAATTTCAGCTCCTTCTACTAAATCTTATGAAAATCCAAAGGAATCGAAGTGAATATCAACTAAATTTACTAAAATTCTGCATCTGTAACTAAAAATCATAAAAAAATCAAAAAGATTTAATTTAATTTCACCAAAATTTTTTCAATTTCAGCTCTTCCTCCTAAAAATCTTAAGAAATTTAATTATTTTTCAAAAAAATTTCGTCAATTTCAGTTCCTTCTACTAAAAATCTTATGAAAATCCAAAGGAATCGAACTGAATATCAACTAAATTTACTAAAATTCTGCATCTGTAACTAAAAATCATAAAAAAATTCAAAAAGATTTAGTTTAATTTCACCAACATTTTTTCAATTTCAGTTCCTCCTCCTAAAAATCTTAAGAAAATCCAAAAGAATCGAAGTGAATATCAACTAAATTTACTAAAATTCTCCATCTGTAACTAAAAATCATAAAAAAAATTCAAAAAGATTTAATTTAATTTTACAAAAATTTCATCAATTTCAGCTCCTTCTACTGAATCTTATGAAAATCCAAAGGAATCGAAGTGAATATCAACTAAATTTACTAAAATTCTGCACCTTTCACTAAAAATCATAAAAAAATACAATGAAATTTAATTTAATTTCACCAAAAATTCATCAATTTCAGCTCCGCCTACTAAAAATCTTATGAAAATCCAAAGGAATCGAAGTGAATATCAACTAAATTTACTAAAATTCTGCATCTGTAACTAAAAATCATAAAAAAATCAAAAAGATTTATTTTAATTTCACCAAAATTTTTTCAATTCCAGTTCCTCCTCCTAAAAATCTTAAGAAAATCCAGAAGAATCGAAGTTTATTTCAACAAAATTTACTCAAATTCGGCACCTGTAACTAAACATCAAAAAAATTTAATTAAATTTAAAAAAAAATTCCAATTTCTGCTCTTCCTCCTAAAAATCTTAAGAAAATCCAAAAGAATCGAAGTGAATATCAACTAAATTTACTCAAATTCTGCACCTTTCACTAAAAATCATAAAAGAATGCAAAGAAATTAAATTTAATTTCACCAAAATTTCATCAATTTCAGCTCCCTCTACTAAAAATCTTATGAAAATCCAAAGGAATCGAACTGAATATCAACTAAATGTACTCAAATTCTGCACCTGTAACTAAAAATCATAAAAAAATTTAAAAAGATTTAATTTAATTTCAAAAAAATATCATCAATTTCAGCTCCTTCTACTAAAAATCTTATGAAAATCCAAAGGAATCGAAGTGAATATCAACTAAATTTACTAAAATTCTTCATCTGTAACTAAAAATCATAAAAAAATTCAAAAAGATTTAGTTTAATTTCACCAACATTTTTTCAATTTCAGTTCCTCCTCCTAAAAATCTTAAGAAAATCCAAAAGAATCGAAGTGAATATCAACTAAATTTACTCAAATTCTGCATCTGTAACTAAAAATCATAAAAAAATTCAAAAAGATTTAGTCTAATTTCACCAACATTTTTTCAATTTCAGTTCCTCCTCCTAAAAATCTTAAGAAAATCCAAAAGAATCGAAGTGAATATCAACTAAATTTACTAAAATTCTCCATCTGTAACTAAAAATCATAAAAAAATTCAAAAAGATTTAATTTAATTTTACAAAAATTTCATCAATTTCAGCTCCTTCTACTAAATCTTATGAAAATCCAAAGGAATCGAAGTGAATATCAACTAAATTTACTAAAATTCTGCACCTTTCACTAAAAATCATAAAAAAAATACAATGAAATGTAATTTAATTTCACCAAAATTTTTTCAATTTCAGCTCCTTCTACTAAAAATGTTATGAAAATCCAAAGGAATCGAAGTGAATATCAACTAAATTTACTAAAATTCTGCATCTGTAACCAAAAATCACAAAAAAATTCAAAAAGATTTAGTTTAATTTCACCAACATTTTTTCAATTTCAGTTCCTCCTCCTAAAAATCTTCAGAAAATCCAAAAGAATCGAAGTGAATATCAACTAAATTTACTAAAATTCTGCATCTGTAACTAAAAATCATAAAAAAATTCAAAAAGATTTAGTTTAATTTCACCAAAATTTTTTCAATTTCAGCTCCCTCTACTAAAAATCTTATGAAAATCCAAAGGAATCGAAGTGAATATCAACTAAATTTACTAAAATTCTGCATCTGTAACCAAAAATCATAAAAAAATTCAAAAAGATTTAGTTTAATTTCACCAACATTTTTTCAATTTCAGTTCCTCCTCCTAAAAATCTTAAGAAAATCCAAAAGAATCGAAGTGAATATCAACTAAATTTACTAAAATTCTCCATCTGTAACTAAAAATCATAAAAAAATTCAAAAAGATTTAATTTAATTTTACAAAAATTTCATCAATTTCAGCTCCTTCTACTAAATCTTATGAAAATCCAAAGGAATCGAAGTGAATATCAACTAAATTTACTAAAATTCTGCATCTGTAACTAAAAATCATAAAAAAATCAAAAAGATTTAATTTAATTTCACCAAAATTTTTTCAATTTCAGCTCTTCCTCCTAAAAATCTTAAGAAAATCCAAAAGAATCGAAGTGAATATCAACTAAATTTACTCAAATTCTGCACCTGTAACTAAAAATCATAAAAAAATTCAAATAGATTTAATTTAACTTCAAAAAAATTTCTTCATTTCAGCTCCTTCTACTAAAAATCTTATGTAAATCCAAAGGAATCGAAGTGAATATCATCTAAATTTACTAAAATTCTGCACCTTTCACTAAAAATCATAAAAAAATACAATGAAATGTAATTTAATTTCACCAAAATTTTTTCAATTTCAGCTCCTTCTACTAAAAATCTTATGAAAATCCAAAGGAATCGAAGTGAATATCAACTAAATTTACTAAAATTCTGCATCTGTAACTAAAAATCATAAAAAAATTCAAAAAGATTTAGTTTAATTTCACCAACATTTTTTCAATTTCAGTTCCTCCTCCTAAAAATCTTAAGAAAATCCAAAAGAATCGAAGTGAATATCAACTAAATTTACTAAAATTCTCCATCTGTAACTAAAAATCATAAAAAAATTCAAAAAGATTTAATTTAATTTTACAAAAATTTCATCAATTTCAGCTCCTTCTACTAAATCTTATGAAAATCCAAAGGAATCGAAGTGAATATCAACTAAATTTACTAAAATTCTGCATCTGTAACTAAAAATCATAAAAAAATCAAAAAGATTTAATTTAATTTCACCAAAATTTTTTCAATTTCAGCTCTTCCTCCTAAAAATCTTAAGAAAATCCAAAAGAATCGAAGTGAATATCAACTAAATTTACTCAAATTCTGCACCTGTAACTAAAAATCATAAAAAAATTCAAATAGATTTAATTTAACTTCAAAAAAATTTCTTCATTTCAGCTCCTTCTACTAAAAATCTTATGTAAATCCAAAGGAATCGAAGTGAATATCATCTAAATTTACTAAAATTCTGCATCTGTAACTAAAAATCATAAAAAAATCAAAAAGATTTAATTTAATTTCACCAACATTTTTTCAATTTCAGTTCCTCCTCCTAAAAATCTTAAGAAAATCCAAAAGAATCGAAGTGAATATCAACTAAATTTACTCAAATTCTGCATCTGTAACTAAAAATCATAAAAAAATTCAAAAAGATTTAGTTTAATTTCACCAACATTTTTTCAATTTCAGTTCCTCCTCCTAAAAATCTTAAGAAAATCCAAAAGAATCGAAGTGAATATCAACTAAATTTACTAAAATTCTGCATCTGTAACTAAAAATCATAAAAAAATTCAAAAAGATTTAATTTAATTTTACAAAAATTTCATCAATTTCAGCTCCTTCTACTAAATCTTATGAAAATCCAAAGGAATCGAAGTGAATATCAACTAAATTTACTAAAATTCTGCACCTTTCACTAAAAATCATAAAAAAATACAATGAAATGTAATTTAATTTCACCAAAATTTTTTCAATTTCAGCTCCTTCTACTAAAAATCTTATGAAAATCCAAAGGAATCGAAGTGAATATCAACTAAATTTACTAAAATTCTGCATCTGTAACTAAAAATCATAAAAAAATTCAAAAAGATTTAGTTTAATTTCACCAACATTTTTTCAATTTCAGTTCCTCCTCCTAAAAATCTTAAGAAAATCCAAAAGAATCGAAGTGAATATCAACTAAATTTACTAAAATTCTCCATCTGTAACTAAAAATCATAAAAAAATTCAAAAAGATTTAATTTAATTTTACAAAAATTTCATCAATTTCAGCTCCTTCTACTAAATCTTATGAAAATCCAAAGGAATCGAAGTGAATATCAACTAAATTTACTAAAATTCTGCATCTGTAACTAAAAATCATAAAAAAATCAAAAAGATTTAATTTAATTTCACCAAAATTTTTTCAATTTCAGCTCTTCCTCCTAAAAATCTTAAGAAAATCCAAAAGAATCGAAGTGAATATCAACTAAATTTACTCAAATTCTGCACCTGTAACTAAAAATCATAAAAAAATTCAAATAGATTTAATTTAACTTCAAAAAAATTTCTTCATTTCAGCTCCTTCTACTAAAAATCTTATGTAAATCCAAAGGAATCGAAGTGAATATCAACTAAATTTACTAAAATTCTGCATCTGTAACTAAAAATCATAAAAAAATCAAAAAGATTTAATTTAATTTCACCAAAATTTTTTCAATTTCAGCTCTTCCTCCTAAAAATCTTAAGAAAATCCAAAAGAATCGAAGTGAATATCAACTAAATTTACTCAAATTCTGCACCTGTAACTAAATATCATAAAAAAATTCAAATAGATTTAATTTAACTTCAAAAAAATTTCTTCATTTCAGCTCCTTCTACTAAAAATCTTATGTAAATCCAAAGGAATCGAAGTGAATATCATCTAAATTTACTAAAATTCTGCACCTTTCACTAAAAATCATAAAAAAATACAATGAAATGTAATTTAATTTCACCAAAATTTTTTCAATTTCAGCTCCTTCTACTAAAAATCTTATGAAAATCCAAAGGAATCGAAGTGAATATCAACTAAATTTACTAAAATTCTGCATCTGTAACTAAAAATCATAAAAAAATTCAAAAAGATTTAGTTTAATTTCACCAACATTTTTTCAATTTCAGTTCCTCCTCCTAAAAATCTTAAGAAAATCCAAAAGAATCGAAGTGAATATCAACTAAATTTACTAAAATTCTCCATCTGTAACTAAAAATCATAAAAAAATTCAAAAAGATTTAATTTAATTTTACAAAAATTTCATCAATTTCAGCTCCTTCTACTAAATCTTATGAAAATCCAAAGGAATCGAAGTGAATATCAACTAAATTTACTAAAATTCTGCATCTGTAACTAAAAATCATAAAAAAATCAAAAAGATTTAATTTAATTTCACCAAAATTTTTTCAATTTCAGCTCTTCCTCCTAAAAATCTTAAGAAAATCCAAAAGAATCGAAGTGAATATCAACTAAATTTACTCAAATTCTGCACCTGTAACTAAAAATCATAAAAAAATTCAAATAGATTTAATTTAACTTCAAAAAAATTTCTTCATTTCAGCTCCTTCTACTAAAAATCTTATGTAAATCCAAAGGAATCGAAGTGAATATCATCTAAATTTACTAAAATTCTGCATCTGTAACTAAAAATCATAAAAAAATCAAAAAGATTTAATTTAATTTCACCAACATTTTTTCAATTTCAGTTCCTCCTCCTAAAAATCTTAAGAAAATCCAAAAGAATCGAAGTGAATATCAACTAAATTTACTCAAATTCTGCATCTGTAACTAAAAATCATAAAAAAATTCAAAAAGATTTAGTTTAATTTCACCAACATTTTTTCAATTTCAGTTCCTCCTCCTAAAAATCTTAAGAAAATCCAAAAGAATCGAAGTGAATATCAACTAAATTTACTAAAATTCTGCATCTGTAACTAAAAATCATAAAAAAATTCAAAAAGATTTAATTTAATTTTACAAAAATTTCATCAATTTCAGCTCCTTCTACTAAATCTTATGAAAATCCAAAGGAATCGAAGTGAATATCAACTAAATTTACTAAAATTCTGCACCTTTCACTAAAAATCATAAAAAAATACAATGAAATGTAATTTAATTTCACCAAAATTTTTTCAATTTCAGCTCCTTCTACTAAAAATCTTATGAAAATCCAAAGGAATCGAAGTGAATATCAACTAAATTTACTAAAATTCTGCATCTGTAACTAAAAATCATAAAAAAATTCAAAAAGATTTAGTTTAATTTCACCAACATTTTTTCAATTTCAGTTCCTCCTCCTAAAAATCTTAAGAAAATCCAAAAGAATCGAAGTGAATATCAACTAAATTTACTAAAATTCTCCATCTGTAACTAAAAATCATAAAAAAATTCAAAAAGATTTAATTTAATTTTACAAAAATTTCATCAATTTCAGCTCCTTCTACTAAATCTTATGAAAATCCAAAGGAATCGAAGTGAATATCAACTAAATTTACTAAAATTCTGCATCTGTAACTAAAAATCATAAAAAAATCAAAAAGATTTAATTTAATTTCACCAAAATTTTTTCAATTTCAGCTCTTCCTCCTAAAAATCTTAAGAAAATCCAAAAGAATCGAAGTGAATATCAACTAAATTTACTCAAATTCTGCACCTGTAACTAAAAATCATAAAAAAATTCAAATAGATTTAATTTAACTTCAAAAAAATTTCTTCATTTCAGCTCCTTCTACTAAAAATCTTATGTAAATCCAAAGGAATCGAAGTGAATATCATCTAAATTTACTCAAATTCTGCATCTGTAACCAAAAATCATAAAAAAATTCAAAAAGATTTAATTTAATTTTACAAAAATTTCATCAATTTCAGCTCTTTCTACTAAATCTTATGAAAATCCAAAGGAATCGAAGTGAATATCATCTAAATTTACTAAAATTCTGCATCTGTAACTAAAAATCATAAAAAAATCAAAAAGATTTAATTTAATTTCACCAACATTTTTTCAATTTCAGTTCCTCCTCCTAAAAATCTTAAGAAAATCCAAAAGAATCGAAGTGAATATCAACTAAATTTACTAAAATTCTCCATCTGTAACTAAAAATCATAAAAAAATTCAAAAAGATTTAGTTTAATTTCACCAACATTTTTTCAATTTCAGTTCCTCCCCCTAAAAATCTTAAGAAAATCCAAAAGAATCGAAGTGAATATCAACTAAATTTACTAAAATTCTGCATCTGTAACTAAAAATCATAAAAAAATTCAAAAAGATTTAATTTAATTTTACAAAAATTTCATCAATTTCAGCTCCTTCTACTAAATCTTATGAAAATCCAAAGGAATCGAAGTGAATATCAACTAAATTTACTAAAATTCTGCACCTTTCACTAAAAATCATAAAAAAATACAATGAAATGTAATTTAATTTCACCAAAATTTTTTCAATTTCAGCTCCTTCTACTAAAAATCTTATGAAAATCCAAAGGAATCGAAGTGATTATCAACTAAATTTACTCAAATTCTGCATCTGTAACTAAAAATCATAAAAAAATTCAAAAAGATTTAATTTAATTTTACAAAAATTTCATCAATTTCAGCTCCTTCTACTAAATCTTATGAAAATCCAAAGGAATCGAAGTGAATATCAACTAAATTTACTAAAATTCTGCACCTTTCACTAAAAATCATAAAAAAATACAATGAAATGTAATTTAATTTCACCAAAATTTTTTCAATTTCAGCTCCTTCTACTAAAAATCTTATGAAAATCCAAAGGAATCGAAGTGATTATCAACTAAATTTACTCAAATTCTGCATCTGTAACCAAAAATCATAATAAAATTCAAAAAGATTTAGTTTAATTTCACCAACATTTTTTCAATTTCAGCTCCTTCTACTAAAAATCTTATGAAAATCCAAAGGAATCGAAGTGAATATCAACTAAATTTACTAAAATTCTGCATCTGTAACCAAAAATCATAAAAAAATTCAAAAAGATTTAGTTTAATTTCACCAACATTTTTTCAATTTCAGTTCCTCCTCCTAAAAATCTTAAGAAAATCCAAAAGAATCGAAGTGAATATCAACTAAATTTACTAAAATTCTGCATCTGTAACTAAAAATCATAAAAAAATCAAAAAGATTTAATTTAATTTCACCAAAATTTTTTCAATTCCAGTTCCTCCTCCTAAAAATCTTAAGAAAATCCAAAAGAATCGAAGTGAATATCAACTAAATTTACTAAAATTCTGCATCTGTAACTAAAAATCATAAAAAAATTCAAAAAGATTTAATTTAATTTTACAAAATTTCATCAATTTCAGCTCCTTCTACTAAATCTTATGAAAATCCAAAGGAATCGAAGTGAATTTCAACGAAATTCACTTTAAATCTGCACATGAAACTAAAAATCATAAAAAAATTGAAAGAAATTTAATTATTTTTCAAAGAAATTTCGTCAATTTCAGCTCCTTCTACTAAAAATCTTATGAAAATCCAAAGGAATCGAAGTGAATATCAACTAAATTTACTAAAATTCTGCATCTGTAACTAAAAATCATAAAAAAATTCAAAAAGATTTAGTTTAATTTCACCAACATTTTTTCAATTTCAGCTCCTTCTACTAAAAGTCTTATGAAAATCCAAAGGAATCGAAGTGAATATCAACTAAATTTACTAAAATTCTCCATCTGTAACTAAAAATCATAAAAAAATTCAAAAAGATTTAATTTAATTTTACAAAAATTTCATCAATTTCAGCTCCTTCTACTAAATCTTATGAAAATCCAAAGGAATCGAAGTGAATATCAACTAAATTTACTAAAATTCTGCAGCTTTCACTAAAAATCATAAAAAAAATACAATGAAATGTAATTTAATTTCACCAAAATTTTTTCAATTTCAGCTCCTTCTACTAAAAATCTTATGAAAATCCAAAGGAATCGAAGTGAATATCAACTAAATTTACTAAAATTCTGCATCTGTAACCAAAAATCACAAAAAAATTCAAAAAGATTTAGTTTAATTTCACCAACATTTTTTCAATTTCAGTTCCTCCTCCTAAAAATCTTCAGAAAATCCAAAAGAATCGAAGTGAATATCAACTAAATTTACTAAAATTCTGCATCTGTAACTAAAAATCATAAAAAAATTCAAAAAGATTTAGTTTAATTTCACCAACATTTTTTCAATTTCAGTTCCTCCTCCTAAAAATCTTAAGAAAATCCAAAAGAATCGAAGTGAATATCAACTAAATTTACTAAAATTCTGCATCTGTAACTAAAAATCATAAAAAAATTCAAAAAGATTTAGTTTAATTTCACCAACATTTTTTCAATTTCAGTTCCTCCTCCTAAAAATCTTAAGAAAATCCAAAAGAATCGAAGTGAATATCAACTAAATTTACTAAAATTCTGCATCTGTAACTAAAAATCATAAAAAAATCAAAAAGATTTAATTTAATTTCACCAAAATTTCATCAATTTCAGCTCCCTCTACTAAAAATCTTATGAAAATCCAAAGGAATCGAAGTGAAAATCAACTAAATTTACTAAAATTCTGCATCTGTAACCAAAAATCATAAAAAAATTCAAAAAGATTTAGTTTAATTTCACCAACATTTTTTCAATTTCAGTTCCTCCTCCTAAAAATCTTAAGAAAATCCAAAAGAATCGAAGTGAATATCAACTAAATTTACTAAAATTCTCCATCTGTAACTAAAAATCATAAAAAAATTCAAAAAGATTTAATTTAATTTTACAAAAATTTCATCAATTTCAGCTCCTTCTACTAAATCTTATGAAAATCCAAAGGAATCGAAGTGAATATCAACTAAATTTACTAAAATTCTGCATCTGTAACTAAAAATCATAAAAAAATCAAAAAGATTTAATTTAATTTCACCAAAATTTTTTCAATTTCAGCTCTTCCTCCTAAAAATCTTAAGAAAATCCAAAAGAATCGAAGTGAATATCAACTAAATTTACTCAAATTCTGCACCTGTAACTAAAAATCATAAAAAAATTCAAATAGATTTAATTTAACTTCAAAAAAATTTCTTCATTTCAGCTCCTTCTACTAAAAATCTTATGTAAATCCAAAGGAATCGAAGTGAATATCATCTAAATTTACTAAAATTCTGCACCTTTCACTAAAAATCATAAAAAAATACAATGAAATGTAATTTAATTTCACCAAAATTTTTTCAATTTCAGCTCCTTCTACTAAAAATCTTATGAAAATCCAAAGGAATCGAAGTGAATATCAACTAAATTTACTAAAATTCTGCATCTGTAACTAAAAATCATAAAAAAATTCAAAAAGATTTAGTTTAATTTCACCAACATTTTTTCAATTTCAGTTCCTCCTCCTAAAAATCTTAAGAAAATCCAAAAGAATCGAAGTGAATATCAACTAAATTTACTAAAATTCTCCATCTGTAACTAAAAATCATAAAAAAATTCAAAAAGATTTAATTTAATTTTACAAAAATTTCATCAATTTCAGCTCCTTCTACTAAATCTTATGAAAATCCAAAGGAATCGAAGTGAATATCAACTAAATTTACTAAAATTCTGCATCTGTAACTAAAAATCATAAAAAAATCAAAAAGATTTAATTTAATTTCACCAAAATTTTTTCAATTTCAGCTCTTCCTCCTAAAAATCTTAAGAAAATCCAAAAGAATCGAAGTGAATATCAACTAAATTTACTAAAATTCTCCAT
This sequence comes from Andrena minutula, assembly GCA_929113495.1. Lineage (NCBI taxonomy): Eukaryota > Metazoa > Arthropoda > Insecta > Hymenoptera > Andrenidae > Andrena > Andrena minutula. The sequence continues at coordinate 13,395,854 of OV815997.1, read as the reverse complement.
CTGTAACTAAAAATCATAAAACAATTCAAAAAGATTTAATTTAATTTTACAAAAATTTCATCAATTTCAGCTCCTTCTACTAAATCTTATGAAAATCCAAAGGAATCGAAGTGAATATCAACTAAATTTACTAAAATTCCGCATCTGTAACTAAAAATCATAAAAAAATCAAAAAGATTTAATTTAATTTCACCAAAATTTTTTCAATTTCAGCTCTTCCTCCTAAAAATCTTAAGAAAATCCAAAAGAATCGAAGTGAATATCAACTAAATTTACTCAAATTCTGCACCTGTAACTAAAAATCATAAAAAAATTCAAATAGATTTAATTTAACTTCAAAAAAATTTCTTCATTTCAGCTCCTTCTACTAAAAATCTTATGTAAATCCAAAGGAATCGAAGTGAATATCATCTAAATTTACTAAAATTCTGCATCTGTAACTAAAAATCATAAAAAAATCAAAAAGATTTAATTTAATTTCACCAACATTTTTTCAATTTCAGTTCCTCCTCCTAAAAATCTTAAGAAAATCCAAAAGAATCGAAGTGAATATCAACTAAATTTACTCAAATTCTGCATCTGTAACTAAAAATCATAAAAAAATTCAAAAAGATTTAGTTTAATTTCACCAACATTTTTTCAATTTCAGTTCCTCCTCCTAAAAATCTTAAGAAAATCCAAAAGAATCGAAGTGAATATCAACTAAATTTACTAAAATTCTGCATCTGTAACTAAAAATCATAAAAAAATTCAAAAAGATTTAATTTAATTTTACAAAAATTTCATCAATTTCAGCTCCTTCTACTAAATCTTATGAAAATCCAAAGGAATCGAAGTGAATATCAACTAAATTTACTAAAATTCTGCACCTTTCACTAAAAATCATAAAAAAATACAATGAAATGTAATTTAATTTCACCAAAATTTTTTCAATTTCAGCTCCTTCTACTAAAAATCTTATGAAAATCCAAAGGAATCGAAGTGAATATCAACTAAATTTACTAAAATTCTGCATCTGTAACTAAAAATCATAAAAAAATTCAAAAAGATTTAGTTTAATTTCACCAACATTTTTTCAATTTCAGTTCCTCCTCCTAAAAATCTTAAGAAAATCCAAAAGAATCGAAGTGAATATCAACTAAATTTACTAAAATTCTCCATCTGTAACTAAAAATCATAAAAAAATTCAAAAAGATTTAATTTAATTTTACAAAAATTTCATCAATTTCAGCTCCTTCTACTAAATCTTATGAAAATCCAAAGGAATCGAAGTGAATATCAACTAAATTTACTAAAATTCTGCATCTGTAACTAAAAATCATAAAAAAATCAAAAAGATTTAATTTAATTTCACCAAAATTTTTTCAATTTCAGCTCTTCCTCCTAAAAATCTTAAGAAAATCCAAAAGAATCGAAGTGAATATCAACTAAATTTACTCAAATTCTGCACCTGTAACTAAAAATCATAAAAAAATTCAAATAGATTTAATTTAACTTCAAAAAAATTTCTTCATTTCAGCTCCTTCTACTAAAAATCTTATGTAAATCCAAAGGAATCGAAGTGAATATCAACTAAATTTACTAAAATTCTGCATCTGTAACTAAAAATCATAAAAAAATCAAAAAGATTTAATTTAATTTCACCAAAATTTTTTCAATTTCAGCTCTTCCTCCTAAAAATCTTAAGAAAATCCAAAAGAATCGAAGTGAATATCAACTAAATTTACTCAAATTCTGCACCTGTAACTAAAAATCATAAAAAAATTCAAATAGATTTAATTTAACTTCAAAAAAATTTCTTCATTTCAGCTCCTTCTACTAAAAATCTTATGTAAATCCAAAGGAATCGAAGTGAATATCATCTAAATTTACTAAAATTCTGCACCTTTCACTAAAAATCATAAAAAAATACAATGAAATGTAATTTAATTTCACCAAAATTTTTTCAATTTCAGCTCCTTCTACTAAAAATCTTATGAAAATCCAAAGGAATCGAAGTGAATATCAACTAAATTTACTAAAAGTCTGCATCTGTAACTAAAAATCATAAAAAAATTCAAAAAGATTTAGTTTAATTTCACCAACATTTTTTCAATTTCAGTTCCTCCTCCTAAAAATCTTAAGAAAATCCAAAAGAATCGAAGTGAATATCAACTAAATTTACTAAAATTCTCCATCTGTAACTAAAAATCATAAAAAAATTCAAAAAGATTTAATTTAATTTTACAAAAATTTCATCAATTTCAGCTCCTTCTACTAAATCTTATGAAAATCCAAAGGAATCGAAGTGAATATCAACTAAATTTACTAAAATTCTGCATCTGTAACTAAAAATCATAAAAAAATCAAAAAGATTTAATTTAATTTCACCAAAATTTTTTCAATTTCAGCTCTTCCTCCTAAAAATCTTAAGAAAATCCAAAAGAATCGAAGTGAATATCAACTAAATTTACTCAAATTCTGCACCTGTAACTAAAAATCATAAAAAAATTCAAATAGATTTAATTTAACTTCAAAAAAATTTCTTCATTTCAGCTCCTTCTACTAAAAATCTTATGTAAATCCAAAGGAATCGAAGTGAATATCATCTAAATTTACTAAAATTCTGCATCTGTAACTAAAAATCATAAAAAAATCAAAAAGATTTAATTTAATTCCACCAACATTTTTTCAATTTCAGTTCCTCCTCCTAAAAATCTTAAGAAAATCCAAAAGAATCGAAGTGAATATCAACTAAATTTACTCAAATTCTGCACCTGTAACTAAAAATCATAAAAAAATTCAAATAGATTTAATTTAACTTCAAAAAAATTTCTTCATTTCAGCTCCTTCTACTAAAAATCTTATGTAAATCCAAAGGAATCGAAGTGAATATCAACTAAATTTACTAAAATTCTGCATCTGTAACTAAAAATCATAAAAAAATCAAAAAGATTTAATTTAATTTCACCAAAATTTTTTCAATTTCAGCTCTTCCTCCTAAAAATCTTAAGAAAATCCAAAAGAATCGAAGTGAATATCAACTAAATTTACTCAAATTCTGCACCTGTAACTAAAAATCATAAAAAAATTCAAATAGATTTAATTTAACTTCAAAAAAATTTCTTCATTTCAGCTCCTTCTACTAAAAATCTTATGTAAATCCAAAGGAATCGAAGTGAATATCATCTAAATTTACTAAAATTCTGCACCTTTCACTAAAAATCATAAAAAAATACAATGAAATGTAATTTAATTTCACCAAAATTTTTTCAATTTCAGCTCCTTCTACTAAAAATCTTATGAAAATCCAAAGGAATCGAAGTGAATATCAACTAAATTTACTAAAATTCTGCATCTGTAACTAAAAATCATAAAAAAATTCAAAAAGATTTAGTTTAATTTCACCAACATTTTTTCAATTTCAGTTCCTCCTCCTAAAAATCTTAAGAAAATCCAAAAGAATCGAAGTGAATATCAACTAAATTTACTAAAATTCTCCATCTGTAACTAAAAATCATAAAAAAATTCAAAAAGATTTAATTTAATTTTACAAAAATTTCATCAATTTCAGCTCCTTCTACTAAATCTTATGCAAATCCAAAGGAATCGAAGTGAATATCAACTAAATTTACTAAAATTCTGCAGCTTTCACTAAAAATCATAAAAAAAATACAATGAAATGTAATTTAATTTCACCAAAATTTTTTCAATTTCAGCTCCTTCTACTAAAAATCTTATGAAAATCCAAAGGAATCGAAGTGAATATCAACTAAATTTACTAAAATTCTGCATCTGTAACCAAAAATCACAAAAAAATTCAAAAAGATTTAGTTTAATTTCACCAACATTTTTTCAATTTCAGTTCCTCCTCCTAAAAATCTTCAGAAAATCCAAAAGAATCGAAGTGAATATCAACTAAATTTACTAAAATTCTGCATCTGTAACTAAAAATCATAAAAAAATTCAAAAAGATTTAGTTTAATTTCACCAACATTTTTTCAATTTCAGTTCCTCCTCCTAAAAATCTTAAGAAAATCCAAAAGAATCGAAGTGAATATCAACTAAATTTACTAAAATTCTGCATCTGTAACTAAAAATCATAAAAAAATTCAAAAAGATTTAGTTTAATTTCACCAACATTTTTTCAATTTCAGTTCCTCCTCCTAAAAATCTTAAGAAAATCCAAAAGAATCGAAGTGAATATCAACTAAATTTACTAAAATTCTGCATCTGTAACTAAAAATCATAAAAAAATCAAAAAGATTTAATTTAATTTCACCAAAATTTCATCAATTTCAGCTCCCTCTACTAAAAATCTTATGAAAATCCAAAGGAATCGAAGTGAATATCAACTAAATTTACTAAAATTCTGCATCTGTAACCAAAAATCATAAAAAAATTCAAAAAGATTTAGTTTAATTTCACCAACATTTTTTCAATTTCAGTTCCTCCTCCTAAAAATCTTAAGAAAATCCAAAAGAATCGAAGTGAATATCAACTAAATTTACTAAAATTCTCCATCTGTAACTAAAAATCATAAAAAAATTCAAAAAGATTTAATTTAATTTTACAAAAATTTCATCAATTTCAGCTCCTTCTACTAAATCTTATGAAAATCCAAAGGAATCGAAGTGAATATCAACTAAATTTACTAAAATTCTGCATCTGTAACTAAAAATCATAAAAAAATCAAAAAGATTTAATTTAATTTCACCAAAATTTTTTCAATTTCAGCTCTTCCTCCTAAAAATCTTAAGAAAATCCAAAAGAATCGAAGTGAATATCAACTAAATTTACTCAAATTCTGCACCTGTAACTAAAAATCATAAAAAAATTCAAATAGATTTAATTTAACTTCAAAAAAATTTCTTCATTTCAGCTCCTTCTACTAAAAATCTTATGTAAATCCAAAGGAATCGAAGTGAATATCATCTAAATTTACTAAAATTCTGCACCTTTCACTAAAAATCATAAAAAAATACAATGAAATGTAATTTAATTTCACCAAAATTTTTTCAATTTCAGCTCCTTCTACTAAAAATCTTATGAAAATCCAAAGGAATCGAAGTGAATATCAACTAAATTTACTAAAATTCTGCATCTGTAACTAAAAATCATAAAAAAATTCAAAAAGATTTAGTTTAATTTCACCAACATTTTTTCAATTTCAGTTCCTCCTCCTAAAAATCTTAAGAAAATCCAAAAGAATCGAAGTGAATATCAACTAAATTTACTAAAATTCTCCATCTGTAACTAAAAATCATAAAAAAATTCAAAAAGATTTAATTTAATTTTACAAAAATTTCATCAATTTCAGCTCCTTCTACTAAATCTTATGAAAATCCAAAGGAATCGAAGTGAATATCAACTAAATTTACTAAAATTCTGCATCTGTAACTAAAAATCATAAAAAAATCAAAAAGATTTAATTTAATTTCACCAAAATTTTTTCAATTTCAGCTCTTCCTCCTAAAAATCTTAAGAAAATCCAAAAGAATCGAAGTGAATATCAACTAAATTTACTCAAATTCTGCACCTGTAACTAAAAATCATAAAAAAATTCAAATAGATTTAATTTAACTTCAAAAAAATTTCTTCATTTCAGCTCCTTCTACTAAAAATCTTATGTAAATCCAAAGGAATCGAAGTGAATATCATCTAAATTTACTAAAATTCTGCATCTGTAACTAAAAATCATAAAAAAATCAAAAAGATTTAATTTAATTTCACCAACATTTTTTCAATTTCAGTTCCTCCTCCTAAAAATCTTAAGAAAATCCAAAAGAATCGAAGTGAATATCAACTAAATTTACTCAAATTCTGCATCTGTAACTAAAAATCATAAAAAAATTCAAAAAGATTTAGTTTAATTTCACCAACATTTTTTCAATTTCAGTTCCTCCTCCTAAAAATCTTAAGAAAATCCAAAAGAATCGAAGTGAATATCAACTAAATTTACTAAAATTCTGCATCTGTAACTAAAAATCATAAAAAAATTCAAAAAGATTTAATTTAATTTTACAAAAATTTCATCAATTTCAGCTCCTTCTACTAAATCTTATGAAAATCCAAAGGAATCGAAGTGAATATCAACTAAATTTACTAAAATTCTGCACCTTTCACTAAAAATCATAAAAAAATACAATGAAATGTAATTTAATTTCACCAAAATTTTTTCAATTTCAGCTCCTTCTACTAAAAATCTTATGAAAATCCAAAGGAATCGAAGTGAATATCAACTAAATTTACTAAAATTCTGCATCTGTAACTAAAAATCATAAAAAAATTCAAAAAGATTTAGTTTAATTTCACCAACATTTTTTCAATTTCAGTTCCTCCTCCTAAAAATCTTAAGAAAATCCAAAAGAATCGAAGTGAATATCAACTAAATTTACTAAAATTCTCCATCTGTAACTAAAAATCATAAAAAAATTCAAAAAGATTTAATTTAATTTTACAAAAATTTCATCAATTTCAGCTCCTTCTACTAAATCTTATGAAAATCCAAAGGAATCGAAGTGAATATCAACTAAATTTACTAAAATTCTGCATCTGTAACTAAAAATCATAAAAAAATCAAAAAGATTTAATTTAATTTCACCAAAATTTTTTCAATTTCAGCTCTTCCTCCTAAAAATCTTAAGAAAATCCAAAAGAATCGAAGTGAATATCAACTAAATTTACTCAAATTCTGCACCTGTAACTAAAAATCATAAAAAAATTCAAATAGATTTAATTTAACTTCAAAAAAATTTCTTCATTTCAGCTCCTTCTACTAAAAATCTTATGTAAATCCAAAGGAATCGAAGTGAATATCAACTAAATTTACTAAAATTCTGCATCTGTAACTAAAAATCATAAAAAAATCAAAAAGGTTTAATTTAATTTCACCAAAATTTTTTCAATTTCAGCTCTTCCTCCTAAAAATCTTAAGAAAATCCAAAAGAATCGAAGTGAATATCAACTAAATTTACTCAAATTCTGTACCTGTAACTAAAAATCATAAAAAAATTCAAATAGATTTAATTTAACTTCAAAAAAATTTCTTCATTTCAGCTCCTTCTACTAAAAATCTTATGTAAATCCAAAGGAATCGAAGTGAATATCATCTAAATTTACTAAAATTCTGCACCTTTCACTAAAAATCATAAAAAAATACAATGAAATGTAATTTAATTTCACCAAAATTTTTTCAATTTCAGCTCCTTCTACTAAAAATCTTATGAAAATCCAAAGGAATCGAAGTGAATATCAACTAAATTTACTAAAATTCTGCATCTGTAACTAAAAATCATAAAAAAATTCAAAAAGATTTAGTTTAATTTCACCAACATTTTTTCAATTTCAGTTCCTCCTCCTAAAAATCTTAAGAAAATCCAAAAGAATCGAAGTGAATATCAACTAAATTTACTAAAATTCTCCATCTGTAACTAAAAATCATAAAAAAATTCAAAAAGATTTAATTTAATTTTACAAAAATTTCATCAATTTCAGCTCCTTCTACTAAATCTTATGAAAATCCAAAGGAATCGAAGTGAATATCAACTAAATTTACTAAAATTCTGCATCTGTAACTAAAAATCATAAAAAAATCAAAAAGATTTAATTTAATTTCACCAAAATTTTTTCAATTTCAGCTCTTCCTCCTAAAAATCTTAAGAAAATCCAAAAGAATCGAAGTGAATATCAACTAAATTTACTCAAATTCTGCACCTGTAACTAAAAATCATAAAAAAATTCAAATAGATTTAATTTAACTTCAAAAAAATTTCTTCATTTCAGCTCCTTCTACTAAAAATCTTATGTAAATCCAAAGGAATCGAAGTGAATATCATCTAAATTTACTAAAATTCTGCATCTGTAACTAAAAATCATAAAAAAATCAAAAAGATTTAATTTAATTTCACCAACATTTTTTCAATTTCAGTTCCTCCTCCTAAAAATCTTAAGAAAATCCAAAAGAATCGAAGTGAATATCAACTAAATTTACTCAAATTCTGCATCTGTAACTAAAAATCATAAAAAAATTCAAAAAGATTTAGTTTAATTTCACCAACATTTTTTCAATTTCAGTTCCTCCTCCTAAAAATCTTAAGAAAATCCAAAAGAATCGAAGTGAATATCAACTAAATTTACTAAAATTCTGCATCTGTAACTAAAAATCATAAAAAAATTCAAAAAGATTTAATTTAATTTTACAAAAATTTCATCAATTTCAGCTCCTTCTACTAAATCTTATGAAAATCCAAAGGAATCGAAGTGAATATCAACTAAATTTACTAAAATTCTGCACCTTTCACTAAAAATCATAAAAAAATACAATGAAATGTAATTTAATTTCACCAAAATTTTTTCAATTTCAGCTCCTTCTACTAAAAATCTTATGAAAATCCAAAGGAATCGAAGTGAATATCAACTAAATTTACTAAAATTCTGCATCTGTAACTAAAAATCATAAAAAAATTCAAAAAGATTTAGTTTAATTTCACCAACATTTTTTCAATTTCAGTTCCTCCTCCTAAAAATCTTAAGAAAATCCAAAAGAATCGAAGTGAATATCAACTAAATTTACTAAAATTCTCCATCTGTAACTAAAAATCATAAAAAAATTCAAAAAGATTTAATTTAATTTTACAAAAATTTCATCAATTTCAGCTCCTTCTACTAAATCTTATGAAAATCCAAAGGAATCGAAGTGAATATCAACTAAATTTACTAAAATTCTGCATCTGTAACTAAAAATCATAAAAAAATCAAAAAGATTTAATTTAATTTCACCAAAATTTTTTCAATTTCAGCTCTTCCTCCTAAAAATCTTAAGAAAATCCAAAAGAATCGAAGTGAATATCAACTAAATTTACTCAAATTCTGCACCTGTAACTAAAAATCATAAAAAAATTCAAATAGATTTAATTTAACTTCAAAAAAATTTCTTCATTTCAGCTCCTTCTACTAAAAATCTTATGTAAATCCAAAGGAATCGAAGTGAATATCATCTAAATTTACTAAAATTCTGCATCTGTAACCAAAAATCATAAAAAAATTCAAAAAGATTTAATTTAATTTTACAAAAATTTCATCAATTTCAGCTCTTTCTACTAAATCTTATGAAAATCCAAAGGAATCGAAGTGAATATCATCTAAATTTACTAAAATTCTGCATCTGTAACTAAAAATCATAAAAAAATCAAAAAGATTTAATTTAATTTCACCAACATTTTTTCAATTTCAGTTCCTCCTCCTAAAAATCTTAAGAAAATCCAAAAGAATCGAAGTGAATATCAACTAAATTTACTCAAATTCTGCATCTGTAACTAAAAATCATAAAAAAATTCAAAAAGATTTAGTTTAATTTCACCAACATTTTTTCAATTTCAGTTCCTCCCCCTAAAAATCTTAAGAAAATCCAAAAGAATCGAAGTGAATATCAACTAAATTTACTAAAATTCTGCATCTGTAACTAAAAATCATAAAAAAATTCAAAAAGATTTAATTTAATTTTACAAAAATTTCATCAATTTCAGCTCCTTCTACTAAATCTTATGAAAATCCAAAGGAATCGAAGTGAATATCAACTAAATTTACTAAAATTCTGCACCTTTCACTAAAAATCATAAAAAAATACAATGAAATGTAATTTAATTTCACCAAAATTTTTTCAATTTCAGCTCCTTCTACTAAAAATCTTATGAAAATCCAAAGGAATCGAAGTGATTATCAACTAAATTTACTCAAATTCTGCATCTGTAACTAAAAATCATAAAAAAATTCAAAAAGATTTAATTTAATTTTACAAAAATTTCATCAATTTCAGCTCCTTCTACTAAATCTTATGAAAATCCAAAGGAATCGAAGTGAATATCAACTAAATTTACTAAAATTCTGCACCTTTCACTAAAAATCATAAAAAAATACAATGAAATGTAATTTAATTTCACCAAAATTTTTTCAATTTCAGCTCCTTCTACTAAAAATCTTATGAAAATCCAAAGGAATCGAAGTGATTATCAACTAAATTTACTCAAATTCTGCATCTGTAACCAAAAATCATAATAAAATTCAAAAAGATTTAGTTTAATTTCACCCAACATTTTTTCAATTTCAGCTCCTTCTACTAAAAATCTTATGAAAATCCAAAGGAATCGAAGTGAATATCAACTAAATTTACTAAAATTCTGCATCTGTAACCAAAAATCATAAAAAAATTCAAAAAGATTTAGTTTAATTTCACCAACATTTTTTCAATTTCAGTTCCTCCTCCTAAAAATCTTAAGAAAATCCAAAAGAATCGAAGTGAATATCAACTAAATTTACTAAAATTCTGCATCTGTAACTAAAAATCATAAAAAAATCAAAAAGATTTAATTTAATTTCACCAAAATTTTTTCAATTCCAGTTCCTCCTCCTAAAAATCTTAAGAAAATCCAAAAGAATCGAAGTGAATATCAACTAAATTTACTAAAATTCTGCATCTGTAACTAAAAATCATAAAAAAATTCAAAAAGATTTAATTTAATTTTACAAAATTTCATCAATTTCAGCTCCTTCTACTAAATCTTATGAAAATCCAAAGGAATCGAAGTGAATTTCAACGAAATTCACTTTAAATCTGCACCTGAAACTAAAAATCATAAAAAAATTGAAAGAAATTTAATTATTTTTCAAAGAAATTTCGTCAATTTCAGCTCCTTCTACTAAAAATCTTATGAAAATCCAAAGGAATCGAAGTGAATATCAACTAAATTTACTAAAATTCTGCATCTGTAACTAAAAATCATAAAAAAATTCAAAAAGATTTAGTTTAATTTCACCAACATTTTTTCAATTTCAGCTCCTTCTACTAAAAGTCTTATGAAAATCCAAAGGAATCGAAGTGAATATCAACTAAATTTACTAAAATTCTCCATCTGTAACTAAAAATCATAAAAAAATTCAAAAAGATTTAATTTAATTTTACAAAAATTTCATCAATTTCAGCTCCTTCTACTAAATCTTATGAAAATCCAAAGGAATCGAAGTGAATATCAACTAAATTTACTAAAATTCTGCAGCTTTCACTAAAAATCATAAAAAAAATACAATGAAATGTAATTTAATATCACCAAAATTTTTTCAATTTCAGCTCCTTCTACTAAAAATCTTATGAAAATCCAAAGGAATCGAAGTGAATATCAACTAAATTTACTAAAATTCTGCATCTGTAACCAAAAATCATAAAAAAATTCAAAAAGATTTAGTTTAATTTCACCAACATTTTTTCAATTTCAGTTCCTCCTCCTAAAAATCTTAAGAAAATCCAAAGGAATCGAAGTGAATATCAACTAAATTTACTAAAATTCTGCATCTGTAACTAAAAATCATAAAAAAATTCAAAAAGATTTAGTTTAATTTCACCAACATTTTTTCAATTTCAGTTCCTCCTCCTAAAAATTTTAAGAAAATCCAAAAGAATCGAAGTGAATATCAACTAAATTTACTAAAATTCTGCATCTGTAACTAAAAATCATAAAAAAATCAAAAAGATTTAATTTAATTTCACCAAAATTTTTTCAATTCCAGTTCCTCCTCCTAAAAATCTTAAGAAAATCCAAAAGAATCGAAGTGAATATCAACTAAATTTACTAAAATTCTGCATCTGTAACTAAAAATCATAAAAAAATTCAAAAAGATTTAGTTTAATTTCACCAACATTTTTTCAATTTCAGTTCCTCCTCCTAAAAATCTTAAGAAAATCCAAAAGAAGCGAAGTGAATATCAACTAAATTTACTCAAATTCTGCATCTGTAACTAAAAATCATAAAAAAATTCAAAAAGATTTAGTTTAATTTCACCAACATTTTTTCAATTTCAGTTCCTCCTCCTAAAAATCTTAAGAAAATCCAAAAGAATCGAAGTGAATATCAACTAAATTTACTAAAATTCTGCATCTGTAACTAAAAATCATAAAAAAATCAAAAAGATTTAATTTAAGTTCACCAAAATTTTTTCAATTTCAGCTCTTCCTCCTAAAAATCTTAAGAAAATCCAAATGAATCGAAGTGAATATCAACTAAATTTACTCAAATTCTGCACCTGTAACTAAAAATCATAAAAAAATTCAAATAGATTTAATTTAACTTCAAAAAAATTTCTTCATTTCAGCTCCTTCTACTAAAAATCTTATGTAAATCCAAAGGAATCGAAGTGAATATCATCTAAATTTACTAAAATTCTGCACCTTTCACTAAAAATCATAAAAAAATACAATGAAATGTAATTTAATTTCACCAAAATTTTTTCAATTTCAGCTCCTTCTACTAAAAATCTTATGAAAATCCAAAGGAATCGAAGTGAATATCAACTAAATTTACTAAAATTCTGCATCTGTAACCAAAAATCATAAAAAAATTCAAAAAGATTTAGTTTAATTTCACCAACATTTTTTCAATTTCAGTTCCTCCTCCTAAAAATCTTAAGAAAATCCAAAAGAATCGAAGTGAATATCAACTAAATTTACTAAAATTCTGCATCTGTAACTAAAAATCATAAAAAAATTCAAAAAGATTTAGTTTAATTTCACCAACATTTTTTCAATTTCAGTTCCTCCTCCTAAAAATCTTAAGAAAATCCAAAAGAATCGAAGTGAATATCAACTAAATTTACTAAAATTCTCCATCTGTAACTAAAAATCATAAAAAAATTCAAAAAGATTTAATTTAATTTTACAAAAATTTCATCAATTTCAGCTCCTTCTACTAAATCTTATGAAAATCCAAAGGAATCGAAGTGAATATCAACTAAATTTACTAAAATTCTGCATCTGTAACTAAAAATCATAAAAAAATCAAAAAGATTTAATTTAATTTCACCAAAATTTTTTCAATTTCAGCTCTTCCTACTAAAAATCTTATGTAAATCCAAAGGAATCGAAGTGAATATCATCTAAATTTACTAAAATTCTGCATCTGTAACTAAAAATCATAAAAAAATCAAAAAGATTTAATTTAATTTCACCAACATTTTTTCAATTTCAGTTCCTCCTCCTAAAAATCTTAAGAAAATCCAAAAGAATCGAAGTGAATATCAACTAAATTTACTCAAATTCTGCATCTGTAACTAAAAATCATAAAAAAATTCAAAAAGATTTAGTTTAATTTCACCAACATTTTTTCAATATCAGTTCCTCCTCCTAAAAATCTTAAGAAAATCCAAAAGAATCGAAGTGAATATCAACTAAATTTACTAAAATTCTGCATCTGTAACTAAAAATCATAAAAAAATTCAAAAAGATTTAATTTAATTTTACAAAAATTTCATCAATTTCAGCTCCATCTACTAAATCTTATGAAAATCCAAAGGAATCGAAGTGAATATCAACTAAATTTACTAAAATTCTGCACCTTTCACTAAAAATCATAAAAAAATACAATGAAATGTAATTTAATTTCACCAAAATTTTTTCAATTTCAGCTCCTTCTACTAAAAATCTTATGAAAATCCAAAGGAATCGAAGTGATTATCAACTAAATTTACTCAAATTCTGCATCTGTAACCAAAAATCATAATAAAATTCAAAAAGATTTAGTTTAATTTCACCAACATTTTTTCAATTTCAGCTCCTTCTACTAAAAATCTTATGAAAATCCAAAGGAATCGAAGTGAATATCAACTAAATTTACTAAAATTCTCCATCTGTAACTAAAAATCATAAAAAAATTCAAAAAGATTTAATTTAATTTTACAAAAATTTCATCAATTTCAGCTCCTTCTACTAAATCTTACGAAAATCCAAAGGAATCGAAGTGAATATCAACTAAATTTACTAAAATTCTGCATCTGTAACTAAAAATCATAAAAAAATCAAAAAGAATTAATTTAATTTCACCAAAATTTTTTCAATTTCAGCTCTTCCTCCTAAAAATCTTAAGAAAATCCAAAAGAATCGAAGTGAATATCAACTAAATTTACTCAAGTTCTGCACCTGTAACTAAAAATCATAAAAAAATTCAAATAGATTTAATTTAACTTCAAAAAAATTTCTTCATTTCAGCTCCTTCTACTAAAAATCTTATGTAAATCCAAAGGAATCGAAGTGAATATCATCTAAATTTACTAAAATTCTGCACCTTTCACTAAAAATCATAAAAAAATACAATGAAATGTAATTTAATTTCACCAAAATTTTTTCAATTTCAGCTCCTTCTACTAAAAATCTTATGAAAATCCAAAGGAATCGAAGTGAATATCAACTAAATTTACTAAAATTCTGCATCTGTAACTAAAAATCATAAAAAAATTCAAAAAGATTTAGTTTAATTTCACCAACATTTTTTCAATTTCAGTTCCTCCTCCTAAAAATCTTAAGAAAATCCAAAAGAATCGAAGTGAATATCAACTAAATTTACTAAAATTCTCCATCTGTAACTAAAAATCATAAAAAAATTCAAAAAGATTTAATTTAATTTTACAAAAATTTCATCAATTTCAGCTCCTTCTACTAAATCTTATGAAAATCCAAAGGAATCGAAGTGAATATCAACTAAATTTACTAAAATTCTGCATCTGTAACTAAAAATCATAAAAAAATCAAAAAGATTTAATTTAATTTCACCAAAATTTTTTCAATTTCAGCTCTTCCTCCTAAAAATCTTAAGAAAATCCAAAAGAATCGAAGTGAATATCAACTAAATTTACTCAAATTCTGCACCTGCAACTAAAAATCATAAAAAAATTCAAATAGATTTAATTTAACTTCAAAAAAATTTCTTCATTTCAGCTCCTTCTACTAAAAATCTTATGTAAATCCAAAGGAATCGAAGTGAATATCATCTAAATTTACTAAAATTCTGCATCTGTAACTAAAAATCATAAAAAAATCAAAAAGATTTAATTTAATTTCACCAACATTTTTTCAATTTCAGTTCCTCCTCCTAAAAATCTTAAGAAAATCCAAAAGAATCGAAGTGAATATCAACTAAATTTACTCAAATTCTGCATCTGTAACTAAAAATCATAAAAAAATTCAAAAAGATTTAGTTTAATTTCACCAACATTTTTTCAATTTCAGTTCCTCCTCCTAAAAATCTTAAGAAAATCCAAAAGAATCGAAGTGAATATCAACTAAATTTACTAAAATTCTGCATCTGTAACTAAAAATCATAAAAAAATTCAAAAAGATTTAATTTAATTTTACAAAAATTTCATCAATTTCAGCTCCTTCTACTAAATCTTATGAAAATCCAAAGGAATCGAAGTGAATATCAACTAAATTTACTAAAATTCTGCACCTTTCACTAAAAATCATAAAAAAATACAATGAAATGTAATTTAATTTCACCAAAATTTTTTCAATTTCAGCTCCTTCTACTAAAAATCTTATGAAAATCCAAAGGAATCGAAGTGAATATCAACTAAATTTACTAAAATTCTGCATCTGTAACTAAAAATCATAAAAAAATCAAAAAGATTTAATTTAATTTCACCAAAATTTTTTCAATTTCAGCTCTTCCTCCTAAAAATCTTAAGAAAATCCAAAAGAATCGAAGTGAATATCAACTAAATTTACTCAAATTCTGCACCTGTAACTAAAAATCATAAAAAAATTCAAATAGATTTAATTTAACTTCAAAAAAATTTCTTCATTTCAGCTCCTTCTACTAAAAATCTTATGTAAATCCAAAGGAATCGAAGTGAATATCATCTAAATTTACTAAAATTCTGCATCTGTAACCAAAAATCATAAAAAAATTCAAAAAGATTTAATTTAATTTTACAAAAATTTCATCAATTTCAGCTCTTTCTACTAAATCTTATGAAAATCCAAAGGAATCGAAGTGAATATCATCTAAATTTACTAAAATTCTGCATCTGTAACTAAAAATCATAAAAAAAATCAAAAAGATTTAATTTAATTTCACCAACATTTTTTCAATTTCAGTTCCTCCTCCTAAAAATCTTAAGAAAATCCAAAAGAATCGAAGTGAATATCAACTAAATTTACTCAAATTCTGCATCTGTAACTAAAAATCATAAAAAAATTCAAAAAGATTTAGTTTAATTTCACCAACATTTTTTCAATTTCAGTTCCTCCCCCTAAAAATCTTAAGAAAATCCAAAAGAATCGAAGTGAATATCAACTAAATTTACTAAAATTCTGCATCTGTAACTAAAAATCATAAAAAAATTCAAAAAGATTTAATTTAATTTTACAAAAATTTCATCAATTTCAGCTCCTTCTACTAAATCTTATGAAAATCCAAAGGAATCGAAGTGAATATCAACTAAATTTACTAAAATTCTGCACCTTTCACTAAAAATCATAAAAAAATACAATGAAATGTAATTTAATTTCACCAAAATTTTTTCAATTTCAGCTCCTTCTACTAAAAATCTTATGAAAATCCAAAGGAATCGAAGTGATTATCAACTAAATTTACTCAAATTCTGCATCTGTAACTAAAAATCATAAAAAAATTCAAAAAGATTTAATTTAATTTTACAAAAATTTCATCAATTTCAGCTCCTTCTACTAAATCTTATGAAAATCCAAAGGAATCGAAGTGAATATCAACTAAATTTACTAAAATTCTGCACCTTTCACTAAAAATCATAAAAAAATACAATGAAATGTAATTTAATTTCACCAAAATTTTTTCAATTTCAGCTCCTTCTACTAAAAATCTTATGAAAATCCAAAGGAATCGAAGTGAATATCAACTAAATTTACTAAAATTCTGCATCTGTAACCAAAAATCATAAAAAAATTCAAAAAGATTTAGTTTAATTTCACCAACATTTTTTCAATTTCAGTTCCTCCTCCTAAAAATCTTAAGAAAATCCAAAAGAATCGAAGTGAATATCAACTAAATTTACTAAAATTCTGCATCTGTATCTAAAAATCATAAAAAAATCAAAAAGATTTAATTTAATTTCACCAAAATTTTTTCAATTCCAGTTCCTCCTCCTAAAAATCTTAAGAAAATCCAAAAGAATCGAAGTGAATATCAACTAAATTTACTAAAATTCTGCATCTGTAACTAAAAATCATAAAAAAATTCAAAAAGATTTAATTTAATTTTACAAAATTTCATCAATTTCAGCTCCTTCTACTAAATCTTATGAAAATCCAAAGGAATCGAAGTGAATTTCAACGAAATTCACTTTAAATCTGCACCTGAAACTAAAAATCATAAAAAAATTGAAAGAAATTTAATTATTTTTCAAAGAAATTTCGTCAATTTCAGCTCCTTCTACTAAAAATCTTATGAAAATCCAAAGGAATCGAAGTGAATATCAACTAAATTTACTAAAATTCTGCATCTGTAACTAAAAATCATAAAAAAATTCAAAAAGATTTAGTTTAATTTCACCAACATTTTTTCAATTTCAGCTCCTTCTACTAAAAGTCTTATGAAAATCCAAAGGAATCGAAGTGAATATCAACTAAATTTACTAAAATTCTCCATCTGTAACTAAAAATCATAAAAAAATTCAAAAAGATTTAATTTAATTTTACAAAAATTTCATCAATTTCAGCTCCTTCTACTAAATCTTATGAAAATCCAAAGGAATCGAAGTGAATATCAACTAAATTTACTAAAATTCTGCAGCTTTCACTAAAAATCATAAAAAAAATACAATGAAATGTAATTTAATTTCACCAAAATTTTTTCAATTTCAGCTCCTTCTACTAAAAATCTTATGAAAATCCAAAGGAATCGAAGTGAATATCAACTAAATTTACTAAAATTCTGCATCTGTAACCAAAAATCATAAAAAAATTCAAAAAGATTTAGTTTAATTTCACCAACATTTTTTCAATTTCAGTTCCTCCTCCTAAAAATCTTAAGAAAATCCAAAAGAATCGAAGTGAATATCAACTAAATTTACTAAAATTCTGCATCTGTAACTAAAAATCATAAAAAAATCAAAAAGATTTAATTTAATTTCACCAAAATTTTTTCAATTCCAGTTCCTCCTCCTAAAAATCTCATGAAAATCCAAAGGAATCGAAGTGAATATCAACTAAATTTACTAAAATTCTGCATCTGTAACTAAAAATCATAAAAAAATTCAAAAAGATTTAGTTTAATTTCACCAACATTTTTTCAATTTCAGTTCCTCCTCCTAAAAATTTTAAGAAAATCCAAAAGAATCGAAGTGAATATCAACTAAATTTACTAAAATTCTGCATCTGTAACTAAAAATCATAAAAAAATCAAAAAGATTTAATTTAAGTTCACCAAAATTTTTTCAATTCCAGTTCCTCCTCCTAAAAATCTTAAGAAAATCCAAAAGAATCGAAGTGAATATCAACTAAATTTACTAAAATTCTGCATCTGTAACTAAAAATCATAAAAAAATTCAAAAAGATTTAGTTTAATTTCACCAACATTTTTTCAATTTCAGTTCCTCCCCCTAAAAATCTTAAGAAAATCCAAAAGAATCGAAGTGAATATCAACTAAATTTACTAAAATTCTGCATCTGTAACTAAAAATCATAAAAAAATTCAAAAAGATTTAATTTAATTTTACAAAAATTTCATCAATTTCAGCTCCTTCTACTAAATCTTATGAAAATCCAAAGGAATCGAAGTGAATATCAACTAAATTTACTAAAATTCTGCACCTTTCACTAAAAATCATAAAAAAATACAATGAAATGTAATTTAATTTCACCAAAATTTTTTCAATTTCAGCTCCTTCTACTAAAAATCTTATGAAAATCCAAAGGAATCGAAGTGATTATCAACTAAATTTACTCAAATTCTGCATCTGTAACTAAAAATCATAAAAAAATTCAAAAAGATTTAATTTAATTTTACAAAAATTTCATCAATTTCAGCTCCTTCTACTAAATCTTATGAAAATCCAAAGGAATCGAAGTGAATATCAACTAAATTTACTAAAATTCTGCACCTTTCACTAAAAATCATAAAAAAATACAATGAAATGTAATTTAATTTCACCAAAATTTTTTCAATTTCAGCTCCTTCTACTAAAAATCTTATGAAAATCCAAAGGAATCGAAGTGATTATCAACTAAATTTACTCAAATTCTGCATCTGTAACCAAAAATCATAATAAAATTCAAAAAGATTTAGTTTAATTTCACCAACATTTTTTCAATTTCAGCTCCTTCTACTAAAAATCTTATGAAAATCCAAAGGAATCGAAGTGAATATCAACTAAATTTACTAAAATTCTGCATCTGTAACCAAAAATCATAAAAAAATTCAAAAAGATTTAGTTTAATTTCACCAACATTTTTTCAATTTCTGTTCCTCCTCCTAAAAATCTTAAGAAAATCCAAAAGAATCGAAGTGAATATCAACTAAATTTACTAAAATTCTGCATCTGTAACTAAAAATCATAAAAAAATCAAAAAGATTTAATTTAATTTCACCAAAATTTTTTCAATTCCAGTTCCTCCTCCTAAAAATCTTAAGAAAATCCAAAAGAATCGAAGTGAATATCAACTAAATTTACTAAAATTCTGCATCTGTAACTAAAAATCATAAAAAAATTCAAAAAGGTTTAATTTAATTTTACAAAATTTCATCAATTTCAGCTCCTTCTACTAAATCTTATGAAAATCCAAAGGAATCGAAGTGAATTTCAACGAAATTCACTTTAAATCTGCACCTGAAACTAAAAATCATAAAAAAATTGAAAGAAATTTAATTATTTTTCAAAGAAATTTCGTCAATTTCAGCTCCTTCTACTAAAAATCTTATGAAAATCCAAAGGAATCGAAGTGAATATCAACTAAATTTACTAAAATTCTGCATCTGTAACTAAAAATCATAAAAAAATTCAAAAAGATTTAGTTTAATTTCACCAACATTTTTTCAATTTCAGCTCCTTCTACTAAAAGTCTTATGAAAATCCAAAGGAATCGAAGTGAATATCAACTAAATTTACTAAAATTCTCCATCTGTAACTAAAAATCATAAAAAAATTCAAAAAGATTTAATTTAATTTTACAAAAATTTCATCAATTTCAGCTCCTTCTACTAAATCTTATGAAAATCCAAAGGAATCGAAGTGAATATCAACTAAATTTACTAAAATTCTGCAGCTTTCACTAAAAATCATAAAAAAAATACAATGAAATGTAATTTAATTTCACCAAAATTTTTTCAATTTCAGCTCCTTCTACTAAAAATCTTATGAAAATCCAAAGGAATCGAAGTGAATATCAACTAAATTTACTAAAATTCTGCATCTGTAACCAAAAATCATAAAAAAATTCAAAAAGATTTAGTTTAATTTCACCAACATTTTTTCAATTTCAGTTCCTCCTCCTAAAAATCTTAAGAAAATCCAAAAGAATCGAAGTGAATATCAACTAAATTTACTAAAATTCTGCATCTGTAACTAAAAATCATAAAAAAATCAAAAAGATTTAATTTAATTTCACCAAAATTTTTTCAATTCCAGTTCCTCCTCCTAAAAATCTCATGAAAATCCAAAGGAATCGAAGTGAATATCAACTAAATTTACTAAAATTCTGCATCTGTAACTAAAAATCATAAAAAAATTCAAAAAGATTTAGTTTAATTTCACCAACATTTTTTCAATTTCAGTTCCTCCTCCTAAAAATTTTAAGAAAATCCAAAAGAATCGAAGTGAATATCAACTAAATTTACTAAAATTCTGCATCTGTAACTAAAAATCATAAAAAAATCAAAAAGATTTAATTTAAGTTCACCAAAATTTTTTCAATTCCAGTTCCTCCTCCTAAAAATCTTAAGAAAATCCAAAAGAATCGAAGTGAATATCAACTAAATTTACTAAAATTCTGCATCTGTAACTAAAAATCATAAAAAAATTCAAAAAGATTTAGTTTAATTTCACCAACATTTTTTCAATTTCAGTTCCTCCTCCTAAAAATCTTAAGAAAATCCAAAAGAAGCGAAGTGAATATCAACTAAATTTACTCAAATTCTGCATCTGTAACTAAAAATCATAAAAAAATTCAAAAAGATTTAGTTTAATTTCACCAACATTTTTTCAATTTCAGTTCCTCCTCCTAAAAATCTTAAGAAAATCCAAAAGAATCGAAGTGAATATCAACTAAATTTACTAAAATTCTGCATCTGTAACTAAAAATCATAAAAAAATCAAAAAGATTTAATTTAAGTTCACCAAAATTTTTTCAATTTCAGCTCTTCCTCCTAAAAATCTTAAGAAAATCCAAATGAATCGAAGTGAATATCAACTAAATTTACTCAAATTCTGCACCTGTAACTAAAAATCATAAAAAAATTCAAATAGATTTAATTTAACTTCAAAAAAATTTCTTCATTTCAGCTCCTTCTACTAAAAATCTTATGTAAATCCAAAGGAATCGAAGTGAATATCATCTAAATTTACTAAAATTCTGCACCTTTCACTAAAAATCATAAAAAAATACAATGAAATGTAATTTAATTTCACCAAAATTTTTTCAATTTCAGCTCCTTCTACTAAAAATCTTATGAAAATCCAAAGGAATCGAAGTGAATATCAACTAAATTTACTAAAATTCTGCATCTGTAACCAAAAATCATAAAAAAATTCAAAAAGATTTAGTTTAATTTCACCAACATTTTTTCAATTTCAGTTCCTCCTCCTAAAAATCTTAAGAAAATCCAAAAGAATCGAAGTGAATATCAACTAAATTTACTAAAATTCTGCATCTGTAACTAAAAATCATAAAAAAATTCAAAAAGATTTAGTTTAATTTCACCAACATTTTTTCAATTTCAGTTCCTCCTCCTAAAAATCTTAAGAAAATCCAAAAGAATCGAAGTGAATATCAACTAAATTTACTAAAATTCTCCATCTGTAACTAAAAATCATAAAAAAATCAAAAAGATTTAATTTAATTTCACCAAAATTTTTTCAATTTCAGCTCTTCCTACTAAAAATCTTATGTAAATCCAAAGGAGTCGAAGTGAATATCATCTAAATTTACTAAAATTCTGCATCTGTAACTAAAAATCATAAAAAAATCAAAAAGATTTAATTTAATTTCACCAACATTTTTTCAATTTCAGTTCCTCCTCCTAAAAATCTTAAGAAAATCCAAAAGAATCGAAGTGAATATCAACTAAATTTACTCAAATTCTGCATCTGTAACTAAAAATCATAAAAAAATTCAAAAAGATTTAGTTTAATTTCACCAACATTTTTTCAATATCAGTTCCTCCTCCTAAAAATCTTAAGAAAATCCAAAAGAATCGAAGTGAATATCAACTAAATTTACTAAAATTCTGCATCTGTAACTAAAAATCATAAAAAAATTCAAAAAGATTTAATTTAATTTTACAAAAATTTCATCAATTTCAGCTCCATCTACTAAATCTTATGAAAATCCAAAGGAATCGAAGTGAATATCAACTAAATTTACTAAAATTCTGCACCTTTCACTAAAAATCATAAAAAAATACAATGAAATGTAATTTAATTTCACCAAAATTTTTTCAATTTCAGCTCCTTCTACTAAAAATCTTATGAAAATCCAAAGGAATCGAAGTGATTATCAACTAAATTTACTCAAATTCTGCATCTGTAACCAAAAATCATAATAAAATTCAAAAAGATTTAGTTTAATTTCACCAACATTTTTTCAATTTCAGCTCCTTCTACTAAAAATCTTATGAAAATCCAAAGGAATCGAAGTGAATATCAACTAAATTTACTAAAATTCTCCATCTGTAACTAAAAATCATAAAAAAATTCAAAAAGATTTAATTTAATTTTACAAAAATTTCATCAATTTCAGCTCCTTCTACTAAATCTTACGAAAATCCAAAGGAATCGAAGTGAATATCAACTAAATTTACTAAAATTCTGCATCTGTAACTAAAAATCATAAAAAAATCAAAAAGAATTAATTTAATTTCACCAAAATTTTTTCAATTTCAGCTCTTCCTCCTAAAAATCTTAAGAAAATCCAAAAGAATCGAAGTGAATATCAACTAAATTTACTCAAATTCTGCACCTGTAACTAAAAATCATAAAAAAATTCAAATAGATTTAATTTAACTTCAAAAAAATTTCTTCATTTCAGCTCCTTCTACTAAAAATCTTATGTAAATCCAAAGGAATCGAAGTGATTATCAACTAAATTTACTCAAATTCTGCATCTGTAACCAAAAATCGTAATAAAATTCAAAAAGATTTAGTTTAATTTCACCAACATTTTTTCAATTTCAGCTCCTTCTACTAAAAATCTTATGAAAATCCAAAGGAATCGAAGTGAATATCAACTAAATTTACTAAAATTCTGCATCTGTAACCAAAAATCATAAAAAAATTCAAAAAGGTTTAGTTTAATTTCACCAACATTTTTTCAATTTCAGTTCCTCCTCCTAAAAATCTTAAGAAAATCCAAAAGAATCGAAGTGAATATCAACTAAATTTACTCAAATTCTGCATCTGTAACTAAAAATCATAAAAAAATTCAAAAAGATTTAGTTTAATTTCACCAACATTTTTTCAATTTCAGTTCCTCCTCCTAAAAATCTTAAGAAAATCCAAAAGAATCGAAGTGAATATCAACTAAATTTACTAAAATTCTGCATCTGTAACTAAAAATCATAAAAAAATCAAAAAGATTTAATTTAAGTTCACCAAAATTTTTTCAATTTCAGCTCTTCCTCCTAAAAATCTTAAGAAAATCCAAAAGAATCGAAGTGAATATCAACTAAATTTACTCAAATTCTGCACCTGTAACTAAAAATCATAAAAAAATTCAAATAGATTTAATTTAACTTCAAAAAAATTTCTTCATTTCAGCTCCTTCTACTAAAAATCTTATGTAAATCCAAAGGAATCGAAGTGAATATCATCTAAATTTACTAAAATTCTGCACCTTTCACTAAAAATCATAAAAAAATACAATGAAATGTAATTTAATTTCACCAAAATTTTTTCAATTTCAGCTCCTTCTACTAAAAATCTTATGAAAATCCAAAGGAATCGAAGTGAATATCAACTAAATTTACTAAAATTCTGCATCTGTAACTAAAAATCATAAAAAAATTCAAAAAGATTTAGTTTAATTTCACCAACATTTTTTCAATTTCAGTTCCTCCTCCTAAAAAATCTTAAGAAAATCCAAAAGAATCGAAGTGAATATCAACTAAATTTACTAAAATTCTCCATCTGTAACTAAAAATCATAAAAAAATTCAAAAAGATTTAATTTAATTTTACAAAAATTTCATCAATTTCAGCTCCTTCTACTAAATCTTATGAAAATCCAAAGGAATCGAAGTGAATATCAACTAAATTTACTAAAATTCTGCATCTGTAACTAAAAATCATAAAAAAATCAAAAAGATTTAATTTAATTTCACCAAAATTTTTTCAATTTCAGCTCTTCCTCCTAAAAATCTTAAGAAAATCCAAAAGAATCGAAGTGAATATCAACTAAATTTACTCAAATTCTGCACCTGTAACTAAAAATCATAAAAAAATTCAAATAGATTTAATTTAACTTCAAAAAAATTTCTTCATTTCAGCTCCTTCTACTAAAAATCTTATGTAAATCCAAAGGAATCGAAGTGAATATCATCTAAATTTACTAAAATTCTGCATCTGTAACTAAAAATCATAAAAAAATCAAAAAGATTTAATTTAATTTCACCAACATTTTTTCAATTTCAGTTCCTCCTCCTAAAAATCTTAAGAAAATCCAAAAGAATCGAAGTGAATATCAACTAAATTTACTCAAATTCTGCATCTGTAACTAAAAATCATAAAAAAATTCAAAAACATTTAGTTTAATTTCATCAACATTTTTTCAATTTCAGTTCCTCCTCCTAAAAATCTTAAGAAAATCCAAAAGAATCGAAGTGAATATCAACTAAATTTACTAAAATTCTGCATCTGTAACTAAAAATCATAAAAAAATTCAAAAAGATTTAATTTAATTTTACAAAAATTTCATCAATTTCAGCTCCTTCTACTAAATCTTATGAAAATCCAAAGGAATCGAAGTGAATATCAACTAAATTTACTAAAATTCTGCACCTTTCACTAAAAATCATAAAAAAATACAATGAAATGTAATTTAATTTCACCAAAATTTTTTCAATTTCAGCTCCTTCTACTAAAAATCTTATGAAAATCCAAAGGAATCGAAGTGATTATCAACTAAATTTACTCAAATTCTGCATCTGTAACCAAAAATCATAATAAAATTCAAAAAGATTTAGTTTAATTTCACCAACATTTTTTCAATTTCAGCTCCTTCTACTAAAAATCTTATGAAAATCCAAAGGAATCGAAGTGAATATCAACTAAATTTACTAAAATTCTGCATCTGTAACCAAAAATCATAAAAAAATTCAAAAAGATTTAGTTTAATTTCACCAACATTTTTTCAATTTCAGTTCCTCCTCCTAAAAATCTTAAGAAAATCCAAAAGAATCGAAGTGAATATCAACTAAATTTACTAAAATTCTGCATCTGTAACTATAAATCATAAAAAAATTCAAAAAGATTTAATTTAATTTTACAAAAATTTCATCAATTTCAGCTCCTTCTACTAAATCTTATGAAAATCCAAAGGAATCGAAGTGAATATCAACTAAATTTACTAAAATTCTGCACCTTTCACTAAAAATCATAAAAAAATACAATGAAATGTAATTTAATTTCACCAAAATTTTTTCAATTTCAGCTCCTTCTACTAAAAATCTTATGAAAATCCAAAGGAATCGAAGTGATTATCAACTAAATTTACTCAAATTCTGCATCTGTAACCAAAAATCATAATAAAATTCAAAAAGATTTAGTTTAATTTCATCAACATTTTTTCAATTTCAGCTCCTTCTACTAAAAATCTTATGAAAATTCAAAGGAATCGAAGTGAATATCAACTAAATTTACTAAAATTCTGCATCTGTAACCAAAAATCATAAAAAAATTCAAAAAGATTTAGTTTAATTTCACCAACATTTTTTCAATTTCAGTTCCTCCTCCTAAAAATCTTAAGAAAATCCAAAAGAATCGAAGTGAATATCAACTAAATTTACTAAAATTCTGCATCTGTAACTAAAAATCATAAAAAAATCAAAAAGATTTAATTTAATTTCACCAAAATTTTTTCAATTCCAGTTCCTCCTCCTAAAAATCTTAAGAAAATCCAAAAGAATCGAAGTGAATATCAACTAAATTTACTAAAATTCTGCATCTGTAACTAAAAATCATAAAAAAATTCAAAAAGATTTAATTTAATTTTACAAAAATTTCATCAATTTCAGCTCCTTCTACTAAATCTTATGAAAATCCAAAGGAATCGAAGTGAATATCAACTAAATTTACTAAAATTCTGCACCTTTCACTAAAAATCATAAAAAAAATACAATGAAATGTAATTTAATTTCACCAAAATTTTTTCAATTTCAGCTCCTTCTACTAAAAATCTTATGAAAATCCAAAGGAATCGAAGTGAATATCAACTAAATTTACTAAAATTCTGCATCTGTAACCAAAAATCATAAAAAAATTCAAAAAGATTTAGTTTAATTTCACCAACATTTTTTCAATTTCAGTTCCTCCTCCTAAAAATCTTAAGAAAATCCAAAAGAATCGAAGTGAATATCAACTAAATTTACTAAAATTCTGCATCTGTAACTAAAAATCATAAAAAAATCAAAAAGATTTAATTTAATTTCACCAAAATTTTTTCAATTCCAGTTCCTCCTCCTAAAAATCTCATGAAAATCCAAAGGAATCGAAGTGAATATCAACTAAATTTACTAAAATTCTGCATCTGTAACTAAAAATCATAAAAAAATTCAAAAAGATTTAGTTTAATTTCACCAACATTTTTTCAATTTCAGTTCCTCCTCCTAAAAATTTTGAGAAAATCCAAAAGAATCGAAGTGAATATCAACTAAATTTACTAAAATTCTGCATCTGTAACTAAAAATCATAAAAAAATCAAAAAGATTTAATTTAAGTTCACCAAAATTTTTTCAATTCCAGTTCCTCCTCCTAAAAATCTTAAGAAAATCCAAAAGAATCGAAGTGAATATCAACTAAATTTACTAAAATTCTGCATCTGTAACTAAAAATCATAAAAAAATTCAAAAAGATTTAGTTTAATTTCACCAACATTTTTTCAATTTCAGTTCCTCCTCCTAAAAATCTTAAGAAAATCCAAAAGAATCGAAGTGAATATCAACTAAATTTACTCAAATTCTGCATCTGTAACTAAAAATCATAAAAAAATTCAAAAAGATTTAGTTTAATTTCACCAACATTTTTTCAATTTCAGTTCCTCCTCCTAAAAATCTTAAGAAAATCCAAAAGAATCGAAGTGAATATCAACTAAATTGACTAAAATTCTGCATCTGTAACTAAAAATCATAAAAAAATCAAATAGATTTAATTTAAGTTCACCAAAATTTTTTCAATTTCAGCTCTTCCTCCTAAAAATCTTAAGAAAATCCAAAAGAATCGAAGTGAATATCAACTAAATTTACTCAAATTCTGCACCTGTAACTAAAAATCATAAAAAAATTCAAATAGATTTAATTTAACTTCAAAAAAATTTCTTCATTTCAGCTCCTTCTACTAAAAATCTTATGTAAATCCAAAGGAATCGAAGTGAATATCATCTAAATTTACTAAAATTCTGCACCTTTCACTAAAAATCATAAAAAAATACAATGAAATGTAATTTAATTTCACCAAAATTTTTTCAATTTCAGCTCCTTCTACTAAAAATCTTATGAAAATCCAAAGGAATCGAAGTGAATATCAACTAAATTTACTAAAATTCTGCATCTGTAACTAAAAATCATAAAAAAATTCAAAATGATTTAGTTTAATTTCACCAACATTTTTTCAATTTCAGTTCCTCCTCCTAAAAATCTTAAGAAAATCCAAAAGAATCGAAGTGAATATCAACTAAATTTACTAAAATTCTCCATCTGTAACTAAAAATCATAAAAAAATTCAAAAAGATTTAATTTAATTTTACAAAAATTTCATCAATTTCAGCTCCTTCTACTAAATCTTATGAAAATCCAAAGGAATCGAAGTGAATATCAACTAAATTTACTAAAATTCTGCATCTGTAACTAAAAATCATAAAAAAATCAAAAAGATTTAATTTAATTTCACCAAAATTTTTTCAATTTCAGCTCTTCCTCCTAAAAATCTTAAGAAAATCCAAAAGAATCGAAGTGAATATCAACTAAATTTACTCAAATTCTGCACCTGTAACTAAAAATCATAAAAAAATTCAAATAGATTTAATTTAACTTCAAAAAAATTTCTTCATTTCAGCTCCTTCTACTAAAAATCTTATGTAAATCCAAAAGAATCGAAGTGAATATCAACTAAATTTACTAAAATTCTGCATCTGTAACTAAAAATCATAAAAAAATCAAAAAGATTTAATTTAATTTCACCAACATTTTTTCAATTCCAGTTCCTCCTCCTAAAAATCTTAAGAAAATCCAAAAGAATCGAAGTGAATATCAACTAAATTTACTAAAATTCTGCATCTGTAACTAAAAATCACAAAAAAATTCAAAAGGATTTAATTTAATTTTACAAAAATTTCATCAATTTCAGCTCCTTCTACTAAATCTTATGAAAATCCAAAGGAATCGAAGTGAATTTCAACGAAATTCACTTTAAATCTGCACCTGAAACTAAAAATCATAAAGAAATTGAAAGAAATTTAATTATTTTTCAAAGAAATTTCGTCAATTTCAGCTCCTTCTACTAAAAATCTTATGAAAATCCAAAGGAATCGAAGTGAATATCAACTAAATTTACTAAAATTCTGCATCTGTAACTAAAAATCATAAAAAAATAAAAAAGATTTAATTTAATTTCACCAAAATTTTTTCAATTCCAGTTCCTCCTCCTAAAAATCTTAAGAAAATCCAAAAGAATCGAAGTGAATATCAACTAAATTTACTAAAATTCTGCATCTGTAACTAAAAATCATAAAAAAATTCAAAAGGATTTAATTTAATTTTACAAAAATTTCATCAATTTCAGCTCCTTCTACTAAATCTTATGAAAATCCAAAGGAATCGAAGTGAATTTCACCGAAATTCACTTTAAATCTGCACCTGAAACTAAAAATCATAAAGAAATTGAAAGAAATTTAATTATTTTTCAAAGAAATTTCGTCAATTTCAGCTCCTTCTACTAAAAATCTTATGAAAATCCAAAGGAATCGAAGTGAATATCAACTAAATTTACTAAAATTCTGCATCTGTAACTAAAAATCATAAAAAAATTCAAAAAGATTTAGTTTAATTTCACCAAAATTTTTTCAATTTCAGCTCCTTCTACTAAAAATCTTATGAAAATCCAAAGGAATCGAAGTGAATATCAACTAAATTTACTAAAATTCTGCATCTGTAACCAAAAATCATAAAAAAATTCAAAAAGATTTAGTTTAATTTCACCAACATTTTTTCAATTTCAGTTCCTCCTCCTAAAAATCTTAAGAAAATCCAAAAGAATCGAAGTGAATATCAACTAAATTGACTAAAATTCTGCATCTGTAACTAAAAATCATAAAAAAATCAAATAGATTTAATTTAAGTTCACCAAAATTTTTTCAATTTCAGCTCTTCCTCCTAAAAATCTTAAGAAAATCCAAAAGAATCGAAGTGAATATCAACTAAATTTACTCAAATTCTGCACCTGTAACTAAAAATCATAAAAAAATTCAAATAGATTTAATTTAACTTCAAAAAAATTTCTTCATTTCAGCTCCTTCTACTAAAAATCTTATGTAAATCCAAAGGAATCGAAGTGAATATCATCTAAATTTACTAAAATTCTGCACCTTTCACTAAAAATCATAAAAAAATACAATGAAATGTAATTTAATTTCACCAAAATTTTTTCAATTTCAGCTCCTTCTACTAAAAATCTTATGAAAATCCAAAGGAATCGAAGTGAATATCAACTAAATTTACTAAAATTCTGCATCTGTAACTAAAAATCATAAAAAAATTCAAAATGATTTAGTTTAATTTCACCAACATTTTTTCAATTTCAGTTCCTCCTCCTAAAAATCTTAAGAAAATCCAAAAGAATCGAAGTGAATATCAACTAAATTTACTAAAATTCTCCATCTGTAACTAAAAATCATAAAAAAATTCAAAAAGATTTAATTTAATTTTACAAAAATTTCATCAATTTCAGCTCCTTCTACTAAATCTTATGAAAATCCAAAGGAATCGAAGTGAATATCAACTAAATTTACTAAAATTCTGCATCTGTAACTAAAAATCATAAAAAAATCAAAAAGATTTAATTTAATTTCACCAAAATTTTTTTCAATTTCAGCTCTTCCTCCTAAAAATCTTAAGAAAATCCAAAAGAATCGAAGTGAATATCAACTAAATTTACTCAAATTCTGCACCTGTAACTAAAAATCATAAAAAAATTCAAATAGATTTAATTTAACTTCAAAAAAATTTCTTCATTTCAGCTCCTTCTACTAAAAATCTTATGTAAATCCAAAAGAATCGAAGTGAATATCAACTAAATTTACTAAAATTCTGCATCTGTAACTAAAAATCATAAAAAAATCAAAAAGATTTAATTTAATTTCACCAACATTTTTTCAATTCCAGTTCCTCCTCCTAAAAATCTTAAGAAAATCCAAAAGAATCGAAGTGAATATCAACTAAATTTACTAAAATTCTGCATCTGTAACTAAAAATCACAAAAAAATTCAAAAGGATTTAATTTAATTTTACAAAAATTTCATCAATTTCAGCTCCTTCTACTAAATCTTATGAAAATCCAAAGGAATCGAAGTGAATTTCAACGAAATTCACTTTAAATCTGCACCTGAAACTAAAAATCATAAAGAAATTGAAAGAAATTTAATTATTTTTCAAAGAAATTTCGTCAATTTCAGCTCCTTCTACTAAATCTTATGAAAATCCAAAGGAATCGAAGTGAATATCAACTAAATTTACTAAAATTCTGCATCTGTAACTAAAAATCATAAAAAAATAAAAAAGATTTAATTTAATTTCACCAAAATTTTTTCAATTCCAGTTCCTCCTCCTAAAAATCTTAAGAAAATCCAAAAGAATCGAAGTGAATATCAACTAAATTTACTAAAATTCTGCATCTGTAACTAAAAATCATAAAAAAATTCAAAAGGATTTAATTTAATTTTACAAAAATTTCATCAATTTCAGCTCCTTCTACTAAATCTTATGAAAATCCAAAGGAATCGAAGTGAATTTCACCGAAATTCACTTTAAATCTGCACCTGAAACTAAAAATCATAAAGAAATTGAAAGAAATTTAATTATTTTTCAAAGAAATTTCGTCAATTTCAGCTCCTTCTACTAAAAATCTTATGAAAATCCAAAGGAATCGAAGTGAATATCAACTAAATTTACTAAAATTCTGCATCTGTAACTAAAAATCATAAAAAAATTCAAAAAGATTTAGTTTAATTTCACCAAAATTTTTTCAATTTCAGCTCCTTCTACTAAAAATCTTATGAAAATCCAAAGGAATCGAAGTGAATATCAACTAAATTTACTAAAATTCTGCATCTGTAACCAAAAATCATAAAAAAATTCAAAAAGATTTAGTTTAATTTCACCAACATTTTTTCAATTTCAGTTCCTCCTCCTAAAAATCTTAAGAAAATCCAAAAGAATCGAAGTGAATATCAACTAAATTTACTAAAATTCTGCATCTGTAACTAAAAATCATAAAAAAATTCAAAAAGATTTAATTTAAGTTCACCAAAATTTTTTCAATTTCAGCTCTTCCTCCTAAAAATCTTAAGAAAATCCAAAAGAATCGAAGTGAATATCAACTAAATTTACTCAAATTCTGCACCTGTAACTAAAAATCATAAAAAAATTCAAATAGATTTAATTTAACTTCAAAAAAATTTCTTCATTTCAGCTCCTTCTACTAAAAATCTTATGTAAATCCAAAGGAATCGAAGTGAATATCATCTAAATTTACTAAAATTCTGCACCTTTCACTAAAAATCATAAAAAAATACAATGAAATGTAATTTAATTTCACCAAAATTTTTTCAATTTCAGCTCCTTCTACTAAAAATCTTATGAAAATCCAAAGGAATCGAAGTGAATATCAACTAAATTTACTCAAATTCTGCATCTGTAACTAAAAATCATAAAAAAATTCAAAAAGATTTAGTTTAATTTCACCAACATTTTTTCAATTTCAGTTCCTCCTCCTAAAAATCTTAAGAAAATCCAAAAGAATCGAAGTGAATATCAACTAAATTTACTAAAATTCTGCATCTGTAACTAAAAATCATAAAAAAATTCAAAAAGATTTAATTTAATTTTACAAAAATTTCATCAATTTCAGCTCCTTCTACTAAATCTTATGAAAATCCAAAGGAATCGAAGTGAATATCAACTAAATTTACTAAAATTCTGCACCTTTCACTAAAAATCATAAAAAAATACAATGAAATGTAATTTAATTTCACCAAAATTTTTTCAATTTCAGCTCCTTCTACTAAAAATCTTATGAAAATCCAAAGGAATCGAAGTGATTATCAACTAAATTTACTCAAATTCTGCATCTGTAACCAAAAATCATAATAAAATTCAAACAGATTTAGTTTAATTTCACCAACATTTTTTCAATTTCAGCTCCTTCTACTAAAAATCTTATGAAAATCCAAAGGAATCGAAGTGAATATCAACTAAATTTACTCAAATTCTGCATCTGTAACTAAAAATCATAAAAAAATTCAAAAAGATTTAGTTTAATTTCACCAACATTTTTTCAATTTCAGTTCCTCCTCCTAAAAATCTTAAGAAAATCCAAAAGAATCGAAGTGAATATCAACTAAATTTACTAAAATTCTCCATCTGTAACTAAAAATCATAAAAAAATTCAAAAAGATTTAATTTAATTTTACAAAAATTTCATCAATTTCAGCTCCTTCTACTAAATCTTATGAAAATCCAAAGGAATCGAAGTGAATATCAACTAAATTTACTAAAATTCTACATCTGTAACTAAAAATCATAAAAAAATCAAAAAGATTTAATTTAATTTCACCAAAATTTTTTCAATTTCAGCTCTTCCTCCTAAAAATCTTAAGAAAATCCAAAAGAATCGAAGTGAATATCAACTAAATTTACTCAAATTCTGCACCTGTAACTAAAAATCATAAAAAAATTCAAATAGATTTAATTTAACTTCAAAAAAATTTCTTCATTTCAGCTCCTTCTACTAAAAATCTTATGTAAATCCAAAGGAATCGAAGTGATTATCAACTAAATTTACTCAAATTCTGCATCTGTAACCAAAAATCATAATAAAATTCAAAAAGATTTAGTTTAATTTCACCAACATTTTTTCAATTTCAGCTCCTTCTACTAAAAATCTTATGAAAATCCAAAGGAATCGAAGTGAATATCAACTAAATTTACTAAAATTCTGCATCTGTAACCAAAAATCATAAAAAAATTCAAAAAGATTTAGTTTAATTTCACCAACATTTTTTCAATTTCAGTTCCTCCTCCTAAAAATCTTAAGAAAATCCAAAAGAATCGAAGTGAATATCAACTAAATTTACTAAAATTCTGCATCTGTAACTAAAAATCATAAAAAAATCAAAAAGATTTAATTTAATTTCACCAAATTTTTTTCAATTCCAGTTCCTCCTCCTAAAAATCTTAAGAAAATCCAAAAGAATCGAAGTGAATATCAACTAAATTTACTAAAATTCTGCATCTGTAACTAAAAATCATAAAAAAATTCAAAAAGATTTAATTTAATTTTACAAAAATTTCATCAATTTCAGCTCCTTCTACTAAATCTTATGAAAATCCAAAGGAATCGAAGTGAATTTCAACGAAATTCACTTTAAATCTGCACCTGAAACTAAAAATCATAAAAAAATTGAAAGAAATTTAATTATTTTTCAAAGAAATTTCGTCAATTTCAGCTCCTTCTACTAAAAATCTTATGAAAATCCAAAGGAATCGAAGTGAATATCAACTAAATTTACTAAAATTCTGCATCTGTAACTAAAAATCATAAAAAAATTCAAAAAGATTTAGTTTAATTTCACCAACATTTTTTCAATTTCAGCTCCTTCTACTAAAAGTCTTATGAAAATCCAAAGGAATCGAAGTGAATATCAACTAAATTTACTAAAATTCTCCATCTGTAACTAAAAATCATAAAAAAATTCAAAAAGATTTAATTTAATTTTACAAAAATTTCATCAATTTCAGCTCCTTCTACTAAATCTTATGAAAATCCAAAGGAATCGAAGTGAATATCAACTAAATTTACTAAAATTCTGCACCTTTCACTAAAAATCATAAAAAAAAATACAATGAAATGTAATTTAATTTCACCAAAATTTTTTCAATTTCAGCTCCTTCTACTAAAAATCTTATGAAAATCCAAAGGAATCGAAGTGAATATCAACTAAATTTACTAAAATTCTGCATCTGTAACCAAAAATCATAAAAAAAATTCAAAAAGATTTAGTTTAATTTCACCAACATTTTTTCAATTTCAGTTCCTCCTCCTAAAAATCTTAAGAAAATCCAAAAGAATCGAAGTGAATATCAACTAAATTTACTAAAATTCTGCATCTGTAACTAAAAATCATAAAAAAATCTTAAAGATTTAATTTAATTTCACCAAAATTTTTTCAATTCCAGTTCCTCCTCCTAAAAATCTCATGAAAATCCAAAGGAATCGAAGTGAATATCAACTAAATTTAGTAAAATTCTGCATCTGTAACTAAAAATCATAAAAAAATTCAAAAAGATTTAGTTTAATTTCACCAACATTTTTTCAATTTCAGTTCCTCCTCCTAAAAATCTTAAGAAAATCCAAAAGAATCGAAGTGAATATCAACTAAATTTACTAAAATTCTGCATCTGTAACTAAAAATCATAAAAAAATCAAAAAGATTTAATTTAATTTCACCAACATTTTTTCAATTTCAGTTCCTCCTCCTAAAAATCTTAAGAAAATCCAAAAGAATCGAAGTGAATATCAACTAAATTTACTCAAATTCTGCATCTGTAACTAAAAATCATAAAAAAATTCAAAAAGATTTAGTTTAATTTCACCAACATTTTTTCAATTTCAGTTCCTCCTCCTAAAAATCTTAAGAAAATCCAAAAGAATCGAAGTGAATATCAACTAAATTTACTAAAATTCTGCATCTGTAACTAAAAATCATAAAAAAATTCAAAAAGATTTAATTTAATTTTACAAAAATTTCATCAATTTCAGCTCCTTCTACTAAATCTTATGAAAATCCAAAGGAATCGAAGTGAATATCAACTAAATTTACTAAAATTCTGCACCTTTCACTAAAAATCATAAAAAAATACAATGAAATGTAATTTAATTTCACCAAAATTTTTTCAATTTCAGCTCCTTCTACTAAAAATCTTATGAAAATCCAAAGGAATCGAAGTGATTATCAACTAAATTTACTCAAATTCTGCATCTGTAACCAAAAATCATAATAAAATTCAAACAGATTTAGTTTAATTTCACCAACATTTTTTCAATTTCAGCTACTTCTACTAAAAATCTTATGAAAATCCAAAGGAATCGAAGTGAATATCAACTAAATTTACTCAAATTCTGCATCTGTAACTAAAAATCATAAAAAAATTCAAAAAGATTTAGTTTAATTTCACCAACATTTTTTCAATTTCAGTTCCTCCTCCTAAAAATCTTAAGAATATCCAAAAGAATCGAAGTGAATATCAACTAAATTTACTAAAATTCTCCATCTGTAACTAAAAATCATAAAAAAATTCAAAAAGATTTAATTTAATTTTACAAAAATTTCATCAATTTCAGCTCCTTCTACTAAATCTTATGAAAATCCAAAGGAATCGAAGTGAATATCAACTAAATTTACTAAAATTCTGCATCTGTAACTAAAAATCATAAAAAAATCAAAAAGATTTAATTTAATTTCACCAAAATTTTTTCAATTTCAGCTCTTCCTCCTAAAAATCTTAAGAAAATCCAAAAGAATCGAAGTGAATATCAACTAAATTTACTCAAATTCTGCACCTGTAACTAAAAATCATAAAAAAATTCAAATAGATTTAATTTAACTTCAAAAAAATTTCTTCATTTCAGCTCCTTCTACTAAAAATCTTATGTAAATCCAAAGGAATCGAAGTGATTATCAACTAAATTTACTCAAATTCTGCATCTGTAACCAAAAATCATAATAAAATTCAAAAAGATTTAGTTTAATTTCACCAACATTTTTTCAATTTCAGCTCCTTCAACTAAAAATCTTATGAAAATCCAAAGGAATCGAAGTGAATATCAACTAAATTTACTAAAATTCTGCATCTGTAACCAAAAATCATAAAAAAATTCAAAAAGATTTAGTTTAATTTCACCAACATTTTTTCAATTTCAGTTCCTCCTCCTAAAAATCTTAAGAAAATCCAAAAGAATCGAAGTGAATATCAACTAAATTTACTAAAATTCTGCATCTGTAACTAAAAATCATAAAAAAATCAAAAAGATTTAATTTAATTTCACCAAATTTTTTTCAATTCCAGTTCCTCCTCCTAAAAATCTTAAGAAAATCCAAAAGAATCGAAGTGAATATCAACTAAATTTACTAAAATTCTGCATCTGTAACTAAAAATCATAAAAAAATTCAAAAAGATTTAATTTAATTTTACAAAAATTTCATCAATTTCAGCTCCTTCTACTAAATCTTATGAAAATCCAAAGGAATCGAAGTGAATTTCAACGAAATTCACTTTAAATCTGCACCTGAAACTAAAAATCATAAAAAAATTCAAATAGATTTAATTTAACTTCAAAAAAATTTCTTCATTTCAGCTCCTTCTACTAAAAATCTTATGTAAATCCAAAGGAATCGAAGTGAATATCATCTAAATTTACTAAAATTCTGCATCTGTAACTAAAAATCATAAAAAAATTCAAAAAGATTTAGTTTAATTTCACCAACATTTTTTCAATTTCAGTTCCTCCTCCTAAAAATCTTAAGAAAATCCAAAAGAATCGAAGTGAATATCAACTAAATTTACTCAAATTCTGCATCTGTAACTAAAAATCATAAAAAAATTCAAAAAGATTTAGTATAATTTCACCAACATTTTTTCAATTTCAGTTCCTCCTCCTAAAAATCTTAAGAAAATCCAAAAGAATCGAAGTGAATATCAACTAAATTTACTAAAATTCTGCATCTGTAACTAAAAATCATAAAAAAATTCAAAAAGATTTAATTTAATTTTACAAAAATTTCATCAATTTCAGTTACTTCTACTAAATCTTATGAAAATCCAAAGGAATCGAAGTGAATATCAACTAAATTTACTAAAATTCTGCACCTTTCACTAAAAATCATAAAAAAATACAATGAAATGTAATTTAATTTCACCAAAATTTTTTCAATTTCAGCTCCTTCTACTAAAAATCTTATGAAAATCCAAAGGAATCGAAGTGATTATCAACTAAATTTACTCAAATTCTGCATCTGTAACCAAAAATCATAATAAAATTCAAACAGATTTAGTTTAATTTCACCAACATTTTTTCAATTTCAGCTCCTTCTACTAAAAATCTTATGAAAATCCAAAGGAATCGAAGTGAATATCAACTAAATTTACTCAAATTCTGCATCTGTAACTAAAAATCATAAAAAAATTCAAAAAGATTTAGTTTAATTTCACCAACATTTTTTCAATTTCAGTTCCTCCTCCTAAAAATCTTAAGAAAATCCAAAAGAATCGAAGTGAATATCAACTAAATTTACTAAAATTCTCCATCTGTAACTAAAAATCATAAAAAAATTCAAAAAGATTTAATTTAATTTTACAAAAATTTCATCAATTTCAGCTCCTTCTACTAAATCTTATGAAAATCCAAAGGAATCGAAGTGAATATCAACTAAATTTACTAAAATTCTGCATCTGTAACTAAAAATCATAAAAAAATTCAAAAAGATTTAATTTAATTTTACAAAAATTTCATCAATTTCAGCTCCTTCTACTAAATCTTATGAAAATCCAAAGGAATCGAAGTGAATTTCAACGAAATTCACTTTAAATCTGCACCTGAAACTAAAAATCATAAAAAAATTCAAATAGATTTAATTTAACTTCAAAAAAATTTCTTCATTTCAGCTCCTTCTACTAAAAATCTTATGTAAATCCAAAGGAATCGAAGTGAATATCATCTAAATTTACTAAAATTCTGCATCTGTAACTAAAAATCATAAAAAAATTCAAAAAGATTTAGTTTAATTTCACCAACATTTTTTCAATTTCAGTTCCTCCTCCTAAAAATCTTAAGAAAATCCAAAAGAATCGAAGTGAATATCAACTAAATTTACTCAAATTCTGCATCTGTAACTAAAAATCATAAAAAAATTCAAAAAGATTTAGTATAATTTCACCAACATTTTTTCAATTTCAGTTCCTCCTCCTAAAAATCTTAAGAAAATCCAAAAGAATCGAAGTGAATATCAACTAAATTTACTAAAATTCTGCATCTGTAACTAAAAATCATAAAAAAATTCAAAAAGATTTAATTTAATTTTACAAAAATTTCATCAATTTCAGTTCCTTCTACTAAATCTTATGAAAATCCAAAGGAATCGAAGTGAATATCAACTAAATTTACTAAAATTCTGCACCTTTCACTAAAAATCATAAAAAAATACAATGAAATGTAATTTAATTTCACCAAAATTTTTTCAATTTCAGCTCCTTCTACTAAAAATCTTATGAAAATCCAAAGGAATCGAAGTGATTATCAACTAAAT
Organism: Andrena minutula; assembly: GCA_929113495.1. NCBI lineage: Eukaryota > Metazoa > Arthropoda > Insecta > Hymenoptera > Andrenidae > Andrena > Andrena minutula. The sequence continues at coordinate 13,357,076 of OV815997.1, read as the reverse complement.
TTACTCAAATTCTGCATCTGTAACCAAAAATCATAATAAAATTCAAACAGATTTAGTTTAATTTCACCAACATTTTTTCAATTTCAGCTCATTCTACTAAAAATCTTATGAAAATCCAAAGGAATCGAAGTGAATATCAACTAAATTTACTCAAATTCTGCATCTGTAACTAAAAATCATAAAAAAATTCAAAAAGATTTAGTTTAATTTCACCAACATTTTTTCAATTTCAGTTCCTCCTCCTAAAAATCTTAAGAAAATCCAAAAGAATCAAAGTGAATATCAACTAAATTTACTAAAATTCTCCATCTGTAACTAAAAATCATAAAAAAATTCAAAAAGATTTAATTTAATTTTACAAAAATTTCATCAATTTCAGCTCCTTCTACTAAATCTTATGAAAATCCAAAGGAATCGAAGTGAATATCAACTAAATTTACTAAAATTCTGCATCTGTAACTAAAAATCATAAAAAAATCAAAAAGATTTAATTTAATTTCACCAAAATTTTTTCAATTTCAGCTCTTCCTCCTAAAAATCTTAAGAAAATCCAAAAGAATCGAAGTGAATATCAACTAAATTTACTCAAATTCTGCACCTGTAACTAAAAATCATAAAAAAATTCAAATAGATTTAATTTAACTTCAAAAAAATTTCTTCATTTCAGCTCCTTCTACTAAAAATCTTATGTAAATCCAAAGGAATCGAAGTGATTATCAACTAAATTTACTCAAATTCTGCATCTGTAACCAAAAATCATAATAAAATTCAAAAAGATTTAGTTTAATTTCACCAACATTTTTTCAATTTCAGCTCCTTCTACTAAAAATCTTATGAAAATCCAAAGGAATCGAAGTGAATATCAACGAAATTTACTAAAATTCTGCATCTGTAACCAAAAATCATAAAAAAATTCAAAAAGATTTAGTTTAATTTCACCAACATTTTTTCAATTTCAGTTCCTCCTCCTAAAAATCTTAAGAAAATCCAAAAGAATCGAAGTGAATATCAACTAAATTTACTAAAATTCTGCATCTGTAACTAAAAATCATAAAAAAATCAAAAAGATTTAATTTAATTTCACCAAATTTTTTTCAATTCCAGTTCCTCCTCCTAAAAATCTTAAGAAAATCCAAAAGAATCGAAGTGAATATCAACTAAATTTACTAAAATTCTGCATCTGTAACTAAAAATCATAAAAAAATTCAAAAAGATTTAATTTAATTTTACAAAAATTTCATCAATTTCAGCTCCTTCTACTAAAAATCTTATGAAAATCCAAAGGAATCGAAGTGATTATCAACTAAATTTACTCAAATTCTGCATCTGTAACCAAAAATCATAATAAAATTCAAAAAGATTTAGTTTAATTTCACCAACATTTTTTCAATTTCAGTTCCTCCTCCTAAAAATCTTAAGAAAATCCAAAAGAATCGAAGTGAATATCAACTAAATTTACTAAAATTCTGCATCTGTAACTAAAAATCATAAAAAAATCAAAAAGATTTAATTTAATTTCACCAAAATTTTTTCAATTCCAGTTCCTCCTCCTAAAAATCTCATGAAAATCCAAAGGAATCGAAGTGAATATCAACTAAATTTAGTAAAATTCTGCATCTGTAACTAAAAATCATAAAAAAATTCAAAAAGATTTAGTTTAATTTCACCAACATTTTTTCAATTTCAGTTCCTCCTCCTAAAAATCTTAAGAAAATCCAAAAGAATCGAAGTGAATATCAACTAAATTTACTAAAATTCTGCATCTGTAACCAAAAATCATAAAAAAATTCAAAAAGATTTAGTTTAATTTCATCAACATTTTTTCAATTTCAGTTCCTCCTCCTAAAAATCTTAAGAAAATCCAAAAGAATCGAAGTGAATATCAACTAAATTTACTAAAATTCTGCATCTGTAACTAAAAATCATAAAAAAATCAAAAAGATTTAATTTAATTTCACCAAAATTATTTCAATTTCAGCTCTTCCTCCTAAAAATCTTAAGAAAATCCAAAAGAATCGAAGTGAATATCAACTAAATTTACTCAAATTCTGCACCTGTAACTAAAAATCATAAAAAAATTCAAAAAGATTTAGTTTAATTTCACCAACATTTTTTCAATTTCAGTTCCTCCTCCTAAAAATCTTAAGAAAATCCAAAAGAATCGAAGTGAATATCAACTAAATTTACTAAAATTCTGCATCTGTAACTAAAAATCATAAAAAAATTCAAAAAGATTTAATTAAATTTTACAAAAATTTCATCAATTTCAGCTCCTTCTACTAAATCTTATGAAAATCCAAAGGAATCGAAGTGAATATCAACTAAATTTACTAAAATTCTGCACCTTTCACTAAAAATCATAAAAAAATACAATGAAATGTAATTTAATTTCACCAAAATTTTTTCAATTTCAGCTCCTTCTACTAAAAATCTTATGAAAATCCAAAGGAATCGAAGTGATTATCAACTAAATTTACTAAAATTCTGCATCTGTAACCAAAAATCATAAAAAAATTCAAAAAGATTTAGTTTAATTTCACCAACATTTTTTCAATTTCAGTTCCTCCTCCTAAAAATCTTAAGAAAATCCAAAAGAATCGAAGTGAATATCAACTAAATTTACTAAAATTCTGCATCTGTAACTAAAAATCATAAAAAAATCAAAAAGATTTAATTTAATTTCACCAAAATTTTTTCAATTCCAGTTCCTCCTCCTAAAAATCTCATGAAAATCCAAAGGAATCGAAGTGAATATCAACTAAATTTAGTAAAATTCTGCATCTGTAACTAAAAATCATAAAAAAATTCAAAAAGATTTAGTTTAATTTCACCAACATTTTTTCAATTTCAGTTCCTCCTCCTAAAAATCTTAAGAAAATCCAAAAGAATCGAAGTGAATATCAACTAAATTTACTAAAATTCTGCATCTGTAACCAAAAATCATAAAAAAATTCAAAAAGATTTAGTTTAATTTCATCAACATTTTTTCAATTTCAGTTCCTCCTCCTAAAAATCTTAAGAAAATCCAAAAGAATCGAAGTGAATATCAACTAAATTTACTAAAATTCTGCATCTGTAACTAAAAATCATAAAAAAATCAAAAAGATTTAATTTAATTTCACCAAAATTATTTCAATTTCAGCTCTTCCTCCTAAAAATCTTAAGAAAATCCAAAAGAATCGAAGTGAATATCAACTAAATTTACTCAAATTCTGCACCTGTAACTAAAAATCATAAAAAAATTCAAAAAGATTTAGTTTAATTTCACCAACATTTTTTCAATTTCAGTTCCTCCTCCTAAAAATCTTAAGAAAATCCAAAAGAATCGAAGTGAATATCAACTAAATTTACTAAAATTCTGCATCTGTAACTAAAAATCATAAAAAAATTCAAAAAGATTTAATTTAATTTTACAAAAATTTCATCAATTTCAGCTCCTTCTACTAAATCTTATGAAAATCCAAAGGAATCGAAGTGAATATCAACTAAATTTACTAAAATTCTGCACCTTTCACTAAAAATCATAAAAAAATACAATGAAATGTAATTTAATTTCACCAAAATTTTTTCAATTTCAGCTCCTTCTACTAAAAATCTTATGAAAATCCAAAGGAATCGAAGTGATTATCAACTAAATTTACTCAAATTCTGCATCTGTAACCAAAAATCATAATAAAATTCAAACAGATTTAGTTTAATTTCACCAACATTTTTTCAATTTCAGTTCCTCCTCCTAAAAATCTTAAGAAAATCCAAAAGAATCGAAGTGAATATCAACTAAATTTACTAAAATTCTGCATCTGTAACTAAAAATCATAAAAAAATTCAAAAAGATTTAATTTAAGTTCACCAAAATTTTTTCAATTTCAGCTCTTCCTCCTAAAAATCTTAAGAAAATCCAAAAGAATCGAAGTGAATATCAACTAAATTTACTCAAATTCTGCACCTGTAACTAAAAATCATAAAAAAATTCAAATAGATTTAATTTAACTTCAAAAAAATTTCTTCATTTCAGCTCCTTCTACTAAAAATCTTATGTAAATCCAAAGGAATCGAAGTGAATATCATCTAAATTTACTAAAATTCTGCACCTTTCACTAAAAATCATAAAAAAATACAATGAAATGTAATTTAATTTCACCAAAATTTTTTCAATTTCAGCTCCTTCTACTAAAAATCTTATGAAAATCCAAAGGAATCGAAGTGAATATCAACTAAATTTACTAAAATTCTGCATCTGTAACTAAAAATCATAAAAAAATTCAAAAAGATTTAGTTTAATTTCACCAACATTTTTTCAATTTCAGTTCCTCCTCCTAAAAATCTTAAGAAAATCCAAAAGAATCGAAGTGAATATCAACTAAATTTACTAAAATTCTCCATCTGTAACTAAAAATCATAAAAAAATTCAAAAAGATTTATTTTAATTTTACAAAAATTTCATCAATTTCAGCTCCTTCTACTAAATCTTATGAAAATCCAAAGGAATCGAAGTGAATATCAACTAAATTTACTAAAATTCTGCATCTGTAACTAAAAATCATAAAAAAATCAAAAAGATTTAATTTAATTTCACCAAAATTTTTTCAATTTCAGCTCTTCCTCCTAAAAATCTTAAGAAAATCCAAAAGAATCGAAGTGAATATCAAATAAATTTACTCAAATTCTGCACCTGTAACTAAAAATCATAAAAAAATTCAAATAGATTTAATTTAACTTCAAAAAAATTTCTTCATTTCAGCTCCTTCTACTAAAAATCTTATGTAAATCCAAAGGAATCGAAGTGAATATCATCTAAATTTACTAAAATTCTGCATCTGTAACTAAAAATCATAAAAAAATCAAAAAGATTTAATTTAATTTCACCAACATTTTTTCAATTTCAGTTCCTCCTCCTAAAAATCATAAGAAAATCCAAAAGAATCGAAGTGAATATCAACTAAATTTACTCAAATTCTGCATCTGTAACTAAAAATCATAAAAAAATTCAAAAAGATTTAGTTCAATTTCACCAACATTTTTTCAATTTCAGTTCCTCCTCCTAAAAATCTTAAGAAAATCCAAAAGAATCGAAGTGAATATCAACTAAATTTACTAAAATTCTGCATCTGTAACTAAAAATCATAAAAAAATTCAAAAAGATTTAATTTAATTTTACAAAAATTTCATCAATTTCAGCTCCTTCTACTAAATCTTATGAAAATCCAAAGGAATCGAAGTGAATATCAACTAAATTTACTAAAATTCTGCACCTTTCACTAAAAATCATAAAAAAATACAATGAAATGTAATTTAATTTCACCAAAATTTTTTCAATTTCAGCTCCTTCTACTAAAAATCTTATGAAAATCCAAAGGAATCGAAGTGATTATCAACTAAATTTACTCAAATTCTGCATCTGTAACCAAAAATCATAATAAAATTCAAACAGATTTAGTTTAATTTCACCAACATTTTTTCAATTTCAGCTCCTTCTACTAAAAATCTTATGAAAATCCAAAGGAATCGAAGTGAATATCAACTAAATTTACTAAAATTCTGCATCTGTAACCAAAAATCATAAAAAAATTCAAAAAGATTTAGTTTAATTTCACCAACATTTTTTCAATTTCAGTTCCTCCTCCTAAAAATCTTAAGAAAATCCAAAAGAATCGAAGTGAATATCAACTAAATTTACTAAAATTCTGCATCTGTAACTAAAAATCATAAAAAAATCAAAAAGATTTAATTTAATTTCACCAAAATTTTTTCAATTTCAGCTCCTTCTACTAAAAATCTTATGAAAATCCAAAGGAATCGAAGTGATTATCAACTAAATTTACTCAAATTCTGCATCTGTAACCAAAAATCATAATAAAATTCAAACAGATTTAGTTTAATTTCACCAACATTTTTTCAATTTCAGCTCCTTCTACTAAAAATCTTATGAAAATCCAAAGGAATCGAAGTGAATATCAACTAAATTTACTCAAATTCTGCATCTGTAACTAAAAATCATAAAAAAATTCAAAAAGATTTAGTTTAATTTCACCAACATTTTTTCAATTTCAGTTCCTCCTCCTAAAAATCTTAAGAAAATCCAAAAGAATCAAAGTGAATATCAACTAAATTTACTAAAATTCTCCATCTGTAACTAAAAATCATAAAAAAATTCAAAAAGATTTAATTTAATTTTACAAAAATTTCATCAATTTCAGCTCCTTCTACTAAATCTTATGAAAATCCAAAGGAATCGAAGTGAATATCAACTAAATTTACTAAAATTCTGCATCTGTAACTAAAAATCATAAAAAAATCAAAAAGATTTAATTTAATTTCACCAAAATTTTTTCAATTTCAGCTCTTCCTCCTAAAAATCTTAAGAAAATCCAAAAGAATCGAAGTGAATATCAACTAAATTTACTCAAATTCTGCACCTGTAACTAAAAATCATAAAAAAATTCAAATAGATTTAATTTAACTTCAAAAAAATTTCTTCATTTCAGCTCCTTCTACTAAAAATCTTATGTAAATCCAAAGGAATCGAAGTGATTATCAACTAAATTTACTCAAATTCTGCATCTGTAACCAAAAATCATAATAAAATTCAAAAAGATTTAGTTTAATTTCACCAACATTTTTTCAATTTCAGCTCCTTCTACTAAAAATCTTATGAAAATCCAAAGGAATCGAAGTGAATATCAACTAAATTTACTAAAATTCTGCATCTGTAACCAAAAATCATAAAAAAATTCAAAAAGATTTAGTTTAATTTCACCAACATTTTTTCAATTTCAGTTCCTCCTCCTAAAAATCTTAAGAAAATCCAAAAGAATCGAAGTGAATATCAACTAAATTTACTAAAATTCTGCATCTGTAACTAAAAATCATAAAAAAATCAAAAAGATTTAATTTAATTTCACCAAATTTTTTTCAATTCCAGTTCCTCCTCCTAAAAATCTTAAGAAAATCCAAAAGAATCGAAGTGAATATCAACTAAATTTACTAAAATTCTGCATCTGTAACTAAAAATCATAAAAAAATTCAAAAAGATTTAATTTAATTTTACAAAAATTTCATCAATTTCAGCTCCTTCTACTAAAAATCTTATGAAAATCCAAAGGAATCGAAGTGAATATCAACTAAATTTACTAAAATTCTGCATCTGTAACCAAAAATCATAAAAAAATTCAAAAAGATTTAGTTTAATTTCACCAACATTTTTTCAATTTCAGTTCCTCCTCCTAAAAATCTTAAGAAAATCCAAAAGAATCGAAGTGAATATCAACTAAATTTACTAAAATTCTGCATCTGTAACTAAAAATCATAAAAAAATCAAAAAGATTTAATTTAATTTCACCAAAATTTTTTCAATTCCAGTTCCTCCTCCTAAAAATCTCATGAAAATCCAAAGGAATCGAAGTGAATATCAACTAAATTTAGTAAAATTCTGCATCTGTAACTAAAAATCATAAAAAAATTCAAAAAGATTTAGTTTAATTTCACCAACATTTTTTCAATTTCAGTTCCTCCTCCTAAAAATCTTAAGAAAATCCAAAAGAATCGAAGTGAATATCAACTAAATTTACTAAAATTCTGCATCTGTAACCAAAAATCATAAAAAATTTCAAAAAGATTTAGTTTAATTTCACCAACATTTTTTCAATTTCAGTTCCTCCTCCTAAAAATCTTAAGAAAATCCAAAAGAATCGAAGTGAATATCAACTAAATTTACTAAAATTCTGCATCTGTAACCAAAAATCATAAAAAAATTCAAAAAGATTTAGTTTAATTTCACCAACATTTTTTCAATTTCAGTTCCTCCTCCTAAAAATCTTAAGAAAATCCAAAAGAATCGAAGTGAATATCAACTAAATTTACTAAAATTCTGCATCTGTAACTAAAAATCATAAAAAAATCAAAAAGATTTAATTTAATTTCACCAAAATTTTTTCAATTCCAGTTCCTCCTCCTAAAAATCTCATGAAAATCCAAAGGAATCGAAGTGAATATCAACTAAATTTAGTAAAATTCTGCATCTGTAACTAAAAATCATAAAAAAATTCAAAAAGATTTAGTTTAATTTCACCAACATTTTTTCAATTTCAGTTCCTCCTCCTAAAAATCTTAAGAAAATCCAAAAGAATCGAAGTGAATATCAACTAAATTTACTAAAATTCTGCATCTGTAACCAAAAATCATAAAAAATTTCAAAAAGATTTAGTTTAATTTCACCAACATTTTTTCAATTTCAGTTCCTCCTCCTAAAAATCTTAAGAAAATCCAAAAGAATCGAAGTGAATATCAACTAAATTTACTAAAATTCTGCATCTGTAACTAAAAATCATAAAAAAATCAAAAAGATTTAATTTAAGTTCACCAAAATTTTTTCAATTCCAGTTCCTCCTCCTAAAAATCTTAAGAAAATCCAAAAGAATCGAAGTGAATATCAACTAAATTTACTAAAATTCTGCATCTGTAACTAAAAATTGTAAAAAAATTCAAAAAGATTTAGTCTAATTTCACCAACATTTTTTCAATTTCAGTTCCTCCTCCTAAAAATCTTAAGAAAATCCAAAAGAATCGAAGTGAATATCAACTAAATTTACTCAAATTCTGCATCTGTAACTAAAAATCATAAAAAAATTCAAAAAGATTTAGTTTAATTTCACCAACATTTTTTCAATTTCAGTTCCTCCTCCTAAAAATCTTAAGAAAATCCAAAAGAATCGAAGTGAATATCAACTAAATTTACTAAAATTTTGCATCTGTAACTAAAAATCATAAAAAAATCAAAAAGATTTAATTTAAGTTCACCAAAATTTTTTCAATTTCAGCTCTTCCTCCTAAAAATCTTAAGAAAATCCAAAAGAATCGAAGTGAATATCAACTAAATTTACTCAAATTCTGCACCTGTAACTAAAAATCATAAAAAAATTCAAATAGATTTAATTTAACTTCAAAAAAATTTCTTCATTTCAGCTCCTTCTACTAAAAATCTTATGTAAATCCAAAGGAATCGAAGTGAATATCATCTAAATTTACTAAAATTCTGCACCTTTCACTAAAAATCATAAAAAAATACAATGAAATGTAATTTAATTTCACCAAAATTTTTTCAATTTCAGCTCCTTCTACTAAAAATCTTATGAAAATCCAAAGGAATCGAAGTGAATATCAACTAAATTTACTAAAATTCTGCATCTGTAACTAAAAATCATAAAAAAATTCAAAAAGATTTAGTTTAATTTCACCAACATTTTTTCAATTTCAGTTCCTCCTCCTAAAAATCTTAAGAAAATCCAAAAGAATCGAAGTGAATATCAACTAAATTTACTAAAATTCTCCATCTGTAACTAAAAATCATAAAAAAATTCAAAAAGATTTAATTTAATTTTACAAAAATTTCATCAATTTCAGCTCCTTCTACTAAATCTTATGAAAATCCAAAGGAATCGAAGTGAATATCAACTAAATTTACTAAAATTCTGCATCTGTAACTAAAAATCATAAAAAAATCAAAAAGATTTAATTTAATTTCACCAAAATTTTTTCAATTTCAGCTCTTCCTCCTAAAAATCTTAAGAAAATCCAAAAGAATCGAAGTGAATATCAACTAAATTTACTCAAATTCTGCACCTGTAACTAAAAATCATAAAAAAATTCAAAAAGATTTAGTTTAATTTCACCAACATTTTTTCAATTTCAGTTCCTCCTCCTAAAAATCTTAAGAAAATCCAAAAGAATCGAAGTGAATATCAACTAAATTTACTAAAATTCTGCATCTGTATCTAAAAATCATAAAAAAATTCAAAAAGATTTAATTTAATTTTACAAAAATTTCATGAATTTCAGCTCCTTCTACTAAATCTTATGAAAATCCAAAGGAATCGAAGTGAATATCAACTAAATTTACTAAAATTCTGCACCTTTCACTAAAAATCATAAAAAAATACAATGAAATGTAATTTAATTTCACCAAAATTTTTTCAATTTCAGCTCCTTCTACTAAAAATCTTATGAAAATCCAAAGGAATCGAAGTGATTATCAACTAAATTTACTCAAATTCTGCATCTGTAACCAAAAATCATAATAAAATTCAAACAGATTTAGTTTAATTTCACCAACATTTTTTCAATTTCAGTTCCTCCTCCTAAAAATCTTAAGAAAATCCAAAAGAATCGAAGTGAATATCAACTAAATTTACTAAAATTCTGCATCTGTAACTAAAAATCATAAAAAAATTCAAAAAGATTTAATTTAAGTTCACCAAAATTTTTTCAATTTCAGCTCTTCCTCCTAAAAATCTTAAGAAAATCCAAAAGAATCGAAGTGAATATCAACTAAATTTACTCAAATTCTGCACCTGTAACTAAAAATCATAAAAAAATTCAAATAGATTTAATTTAACTTCAAAAAAATTTCTTCATTTCAGCTCCTTCTACTAAAAATCTTATGTAAATCCAAAGGAATCGAAGTGAATATCATCTAAATTTACTAAAATTCTGCACCTTTCACTAAAAATCATAAAAAAATACAATGAAATGTAATTTAATTTCACCAAAATTTTTTCAATTTCAGCTCCTTCTACTAAAAATCTTATGAAAATCCAAAGGAATCGAAGTGAATATCAACTAAATTTACTAAAATTCTGCATCTGTAACTAAAAATCATAAAAAAATTCAAAAAGATTTAGTTTAATTTCACCAACATTTTTTCAATTTCAGTTCCTCCTCCTAAAAATCTTAAGAAAATCCAAAAGAATCGAAGTGAATATCAACTAAATTTACTAAAATTCTCCATCTGTAACTAAAAATCATAAAAAAATTCAAAAAGATTTATTTTAATTTTACAAAAATTTCATCAATTTCAGCTCCTTCTACTAAATCTTATGAAAATCCAAAGGAATCGAAGTGAATATCAACTAAATTTACTAAAATTCTGCATCTGTAACTAAAAATCATAAAAAAATCAAAAAGATTTAATTTAATTTCACCAAAATTTTTTCAATTTCAGCTCTTCCTCCTAAAAATCTTAAGAAAATCCAAAAGAATCGAAGTGAATATCAACTAAATTTACTCAAATTCTGCACCTGTAACTAAAAATCATAAAAAAATTCAAATAGATTTAATTTAACTTCAAAAAAATTTCTTCATTTCAGCTCCTTCTACTAAAAATCTTATGTAAATCCAAAGGAATCGAAGTGAATATCATCTAAATTTACTAAAATTCTGCATCTGTAACTAAAAATCATAAAAAAATCAAAAAGATTTAATTTAATTTCACCAACATTTTTTCAATTTCAGTTCCTCCTCCTAAAAATCTTAAGAAAATCCAAAAGAATCGAAGTGAATATCAACTAAATTTACTCAAATTCTGCATCTGTAACTAAAAATCATAAAAAAATTCAAAAAGATTTAGTTTAATTTCACCAACATTTTTTCAATTTCAGTTCCTCCTCCTAAAAATCTTAAGAAAATCCAAAAGAATCGAAGTGAATATCAACTAAATTTACTAAAATTCTGCATCTGTAACTAAAAATCATAAAAAAATTCAAAAAGATTTAATTTAATTTTACAAAAATTTCATCAATTTCAGCTCCTTCTACTAAATCTTATGAAAATCCAAAGGAATCGAAGTGAATATCAACTAAATTTACTAAAATTCTGCACCTTTCACTAAAAATCATAAAAAAATACAATGAAATGTAATTTAATTTCACCAAAATTTTTTCAATTTCAGCTCCTTCTACTAAAAATCTTATGAAAATCCAAAGGAATCGAAGTGATTATCAACTAAATTTACTCAAACTCTGCATCTGTAACCAAAAATCATAATAAAATTCAAACAGATTTAGTTTAATTTCACCAACATTTTTTCAATTTCAGCTCCTTCTACTAAAAATCTTATGAAAATCCAAAGGAATCGAAGTGAATATCAACTAAATTTACTAAAATTCTGCATCTGTAACCAAAAATCATAAAAAAATTCAAAAAGATTTAGTTTAATTTCACCAACATTTTTTCAATTTCAGTTCCTCCTCCTAAAAATCTTAAGAAAATCCAAAAGAATCGAAGTGAATATCAACTAAATTTACTAAAATTCTGCATCTGTAACTAAAAATCATAAAAAAATCAAAAAGATTTAATTTAATTTCACCAAAATTTTTTCAATTCCAGTTCCTCCTCCTAAAAATCTTAAGAAAATCCAAAAGAATCGAAGTGAATATCAACTAAATTTACTAAAATTCTGCATCTGTAACTAAAAATCATAAAAAAATTCAAAAGGATTTAATTTAATTTTACAAAAATTTCATCAATTTCAGCTCCTTCTACTAAATCTTATGAAAATCCAAAGGAATCGAAGTGAATTTCAACGAAATTCACTTTAAATCTGCACCTGAAACTAAAAATCATAAAGAAATTGAAAGAAATTTAATTATTTTTCAAAGAAATTTCGTCAATTTCAGCTCCTTCTACTAAAAATCTTATGAAAATCCAAAGGAATCGAAGTGAATATCAACTAAATTTACTAAAATTCTGCATCTGTAACTAAAAATCATAAAAAAATTCAAAAAGATTTAGTTTAATTTCGCCAACATTTTTTCAATTTCAGCTCCTTCTACTAAAAGTCTTATGAAAATCCAAAGGAATCGAAGTGAATATCAACTAAATTTACTAAAATTCTGCACCTTTCACTAAAAATCATAAAAAAAGTCAAAAAGATTTAATTTAATTTTACAAAAATTTCATCAATTTCAGCTCCTTCTACTAAATCTTATGAAAATCCAAAGGAATCGAAGTGAATATCAACTAAATTTACTAAAATTCTGCACCTTTCACTAAAAATCATAAAAAAAATACAATGAAATGTAATTTAATTTCACCAAAATTTTTTCAATTTCAGCTCCTTCTACTAAAAATCTTATGAAAATCCAAAGGAATCGAAGTGAATATCAACTAAATTTACTAAAATTCTGCATCTGTAACCAAAAATCATAAAAAAATTCAAAAAGATTTAGTTTAATTTCACCAACATTTTTTCAATTTCAGTTCCTCCTCCTAAAAATCTTAAGAAAATCCAAAAGAATCGAAGTGAATATCAACTAAATTTACTAAAATTCTGCATCTGTAACTAAAAATCATAAAAAAATCAAAAAGATTTAATTTAATTTCACCAAAATTTTTTCAATTCCAGTTCCTCCTCCTAAAAATCTTAAGAAAATCCAAAGGAATCGAAGTGAATATCAACTAAATTTAGTAAAATTCTGCATCTGTAACTAAAAATCATAAAAAAATTCAAAAAGATTTAGTTTAATTTCACCAACATTTTTTCAATTTCAGTTCCTCCTCCTAAAAATCTTAAGAAAATCCAAAAGAATCGAAGTGAATATCAACTAAATTTACTAAAATTCTGCATCTGTAACTAAAAATCATAAAAAAATCAAAAAGATTTAATTTAAGTTCACCAAAATTTTTTCAATTCCAGTTCCTCCTCCTAAAAATCTTAAGAAAATCCAAAAGAATCGAAGTGAATATCAACTAAATTTACTAAAATTCTGCATCTGTAACTAAAAATCATAAAAAAATCAAAAAGATTTAATTTAAGTTCACCAAAATTTTTTCAATTCCAGTTCCTCCTCCTAAAAATCTTAAGAAAATCCAAAAGAATCGAAGTGAATATCAACTAAATTTACTAAAATTCTGCATCTGTAACTAAAAATCATAAAAAAATTCAAAAAGATTTAGTTTAATTTCACCAACATTTTTTCAATTTCAGTTCCTCCTCCTAAAAATCTTAAGAAAATCCAAAAGAATCGAAGTGAATATCAACTAAATTTACTAAAATTCTGCATCTGTAACTAAAAATCATAAAAAAATCAAAAAGATTTAATTTAAGTTCACCAAAATTTTTTCAATTTCAGTTCCTCCTCCTAAAAATCTTAAGAAAATCCAAAAGAATCGAAGTGAATATCAACTAAATTTACTAAAATTCTCCATCTGTAACTAAAAATCATAAAAAAATTCAAAAAGATTTAATTTAATTTTACAAAAATTTCATCAATTTCAGCTCCTTCTACTAAATCTTATGAAAATCCAAAGGAATCGAAGTGAATATCAACTAAATTTACTAAAATTCTGCATCTGTAACTAAAAATCATAAAAAAATCAAAAAGATTTAATTTAATTTCACCAAAATTTTTTCAATTTCAGCTCTTCCTCCTAAAAATCTTAAGAAAATCCATAAGAATCGAAGTGAATATCAACTAAATTTACTCAAATTCTGCACCTGTAACTAAAAATCATAAAAAAATTCAAAAAGATTTAGTTTAATTTCACCAACATTTTTTCAATTTCAGTTCCTCCTCCTAAAAATCTTAAGAAAATCCAAAAGAATCGAAGTGAATATCAACTAAATTTACTAAAATTCTGCATCTGTAACTAAAAATCATAAAAAAATTCAAAAAGATTTAATTTAATTTTACAAAAATTTCATCAATTTCAGCTCCTTCTACTAAATCTTATGAAAATCCAAAGGAATCGAAGTGAATATCAACTAAATTTACTAAAATTCTGCACCTTTCACTAAAAATCATAAAAAAATACAATGAAATGTAATTTAATTTCACCAAAATTTTTTCAATTTCAGCTCCTTCTACTAAAAATCTTATGAAAATCCAAAGGAATCGAAGTGATTATCAACTAAATTTACTCAAATTCTGCATCTGTAACCAAAAATCATAATAAAATTCAAACAGATTTAGTTTAATTTCACCAACATTTTTTCAATTTCAGTTCCTCCTCCTAAAAATCTTAAGAAAATCCAAAAGAATCGAAGTGAATATCAACTAAATTTACTAAAATTCTGCATCTGTAACTAAAAATCATAAAAAAATTCAAAAAGATTTAATTTAAGTTCACCAAAATTTTTTCAATTTCAGCTCTTCCTCCTAAAAATCTTAAGAAAATCCAAAAGAATCGAAGTGAATATCAACTAAATTTACTCAAATTCTGCATCTGTAACTAAAAATCATAAAAAAATTCAAATAGATTTAATTTAACTTCAAAAAAATTTCTTCATTTCAGCTCCTTCTACTAAAAATCTTATGTAAATCCAAAGGAATCGAAGTGAATATCATCTAAATTTACTAAAATTCTGCACCTTTCACTAAAAATCATAAAAAAATACAATGAAATGTAATTTAATTTCACCAAAATTTTTTCAATTTCAGCTCCTTCTACTAAAAATCTTATGAAAATCCAAAGGAATCGAAGTGAATATCAACTAAATTTACTAAAATTCTGCATCTGTAACTAAAAATCATAAAAAAATTCAAAAAGATTTAGTTTAATTTCACCAACATTTTTTCAATTTCAGTTCCTCCTCCTAAAAATCTTAAGAAAATCCAAAAGAATCGAAGTGAATATCAACTAAATTTACTAAAATTCTGCATCTGTAACTAAAAATCATAAAAAAATTCAAAAAGATTTATTTTAATTTTACAAAAATTTCATCAATTTCAGCTCCTTCTACTAAATCTTATGAAAATCCAAAGGAATCGAAGTGAATATCAACTAAATTTACTAAAATTCTGCATCTGTAACTAAAAATCATAAAAAAATCAAAAAGATTTAATTTAATTTCACCAAAATTTTTTCAATTTCAGCTCTTCCTCCTAAAAATCTTAAGAAAATCCAAAAGAATCGAAGTGAATATCAACTAAATTTACTCAAATTCTGCACCTGTAACTAAAAATCATAAAAAAATTCAAATAGATTTAATTTAACTTCAAAAAAATTTCTTCATTTCAGCTCCTTCTACTAAAAATCTTATGTAAATCCAAAGGAATCGAAGTGAATATCAACTAAATTTACTAAAATTCTGCATCTGTAACTAAAAATCATAAAAAAATTCAAAAAGATTTAGTTTAATTTCACCAACATTTTTTCAATTTCAGTTCCTCCTCCTAAAAATCTTAAGAAAATCCAAAAGAATCGAAGTGAATATCAACTAAATTTACTAAAATTCTGCATCTGTAACTAAAAATCATAAAAAAATTCAAAAAGATTTAATTTAATTTTACAAAAATTTCATCAATTTCAGCTCCTTCTACTAAATCTTATGAAAATCCAAAGGAATCGAAGTGAATATCAACTAAATTTACTAAAATTCTGCACCTTTCACTAAAAATCATAAAAAAATACAATGAAATGTAATTTAATTTCACCAAAATTTTTTCAATTTCAGCTCCTTCTACTAAAAATCTTATGAAAATCCAAAGGAATCGAAGTGATTATCAACTAAATTTACTCAAATTCTGCATCTGTAACCAAAAATCATAATAAAATTCAAACAGATTTAGTTTAATTTCACCAACATTTTTTCAATTTCAGCTCCTTCTACTAAAAATCTTATGAAAATCCAAAGGAATCGAAGTGAATATCAACTAAATTTACTAAAATTCTGCATCTGTAACCAAAAATCATAAAAAAATTCAAAAAGATTTAGTTTAATTTCACCAACATTTTTTCAATTTCAGTTCCTCCTCCTAAAAATCTTAAGAAAATCCAAAAGAATCGAAGTGAATATCAACTAAATTTACTAAAATTCTGCATCTGTAACTAAAAATCATAAAAAAATCAAAAAGATTTAATTTAATTTCACCAAAATTTTTTCAATTCCAGTTCCTCCTCCTAAAAATCTTAAGAAAATCCAAAAGAATCGAAGTGAATATCAACTAAATTTACTAAAATTCTGCATCTGTAACTAAAAATCATAAAAAAATTCAAAAGGATTTAATTTAATTTTACAAAAATTTCATCAATTTCAGCTCCTTCTACTAAATCTTATGAAAATCCAAAGGAATCGAAGTGAATTTCAACGAAATTCACTTTAAATCTGCACCTGAAACTAAAAATCATAAAGAAATTGAAAGAAATTTAATTATTTTTCAAAGAAATTTCGTCAATTTCAGCTCCTTCTACTAAAAATCTTATGAAAATCCAAAGGAATCGAAGTGAATATCAACTAAATTTACTAAAATTCTGCATCTGTAACTAAAAATCATAAAAAAATTCAAAAAGATTTAGTTTAATTTCACCAACATTTTTTCAATTTCAGCTCCTTCTACTAAAAGTCTTATGAAAATCCAAAGGAATCGAAGTGAATATCAACTAAATTTACTAAAATTCTCCATCTGTAACTAAAAATCATAAAAAAATTCAAAAAGATTTAATTTAATTTTACAAAAATTTCATCAATTTCAGCTCCTTCTACTAAATCTTATGAAAATCCAAAGGAATCGAAGTGAATATCAACTAAATTTACTAAAATTCTGCACCTTTCACTAAAAATCATAAAAAAAATACAATGAAATGTAATTTAATTTCACCAAAATTTTTTCAATTTCAGCTCCTTCTACTAAAAATCTTATGAAAATCCAAAGGAATCGAAGTGAATATCAACTAAATTTACTAAAATTCTGCATCTGTAACCAAAAATCATAAAAAAATTCAAAAAGATTTAGTTTAATTTCACCAACATTTTTTCAATTTCAGTTCCTCCTCCTAAAAATCTTAAGAAAATCCAAAAGAATCGAAGTGAATATCAACTAAATTTACTAAAATTCTGCATCTGTAACTATAAATCATAAAAAAATCAAAAAGATTTAATTTAATTTCACCAAAATTTTTTCAATTCCAGTTCCTCCTCCTAAAAATCTCATGAAAATCCAAAGGAATCGAAGTGAATATCAACTAAATTTACTAAAATTCTGCATCTGTAACTAAAAATCATAAAAAAATTCAAAAAGATTTAGTTTAATTTCACCAACATTTTTTCAATTTCAGTTCCTCCTCCTAAAAATCTTAAGAAAATCCAAAAGAATCGAAGTGAATATCAACTAAATTTACTAAAATTCTGGATCTGTAACTAAAAATCATAAAAAAATCAAAAAGATTTAATTTAAGTTCACCAAAATTTTTTCAATTCCAGTTCCTCCTCTCAAAATATTAAGAAAATCCAAAAGAATCGAAGTGAATATCAACTAAATTTACTAAAATTCTGCATCTGTAACTAAAAATCATAAAAAAATCAAAAAGATTTAATTTAAGTTCACCAAAATTTTTTCAATTCCAGTTCCTCCTCCTAAAAATCTTAAGAAAATCCAAAAGAATCGAAGTGAATATCAACTAAATTTACTAAAATTCTGCATCTGTAACTAAAAATCATAAAAAAATTCAAAAAGATTTAGTTTAATTTCACCAACATTTTTTCAATTTCAGTTCCTCCTCCTAAAAATCTTAAGAAAATCCAAAAGAATCGAAGTGAATATCAACTAAATTTACTCAAATTCTGAATCTGTAACTAAAAATCATAAAAAAATTCAAAAAGATTTAGTTTAATTTCACCAACATTTTTTCAATTTCAGTTCCTCCTCCTAAAAATCTTAAGAAAATCCAAAAGAATCGAAGTGAATATCAACTAAATTTACTAAAATTCTGCATCTGTAACTAAAAATCATAAAAAAATTCAAAAAGATTTAATTTAATTTTACAAAAATTTCATCAATTTCAGCTCCTTCTACTAAATCTTATGAAAATCCAAAGGAATCGAAGTGAATATCAACTAAATTTACTAAAATTCTGCACCTTTCACTAAAAATCATAAAAAAATACAATGAAATGTAATTTAATTTCACCAAAATTTTTTCAATTTCAGCTCCTTCTACTAAAAATCTTATGAAAATCCAAAGGAATCGAAGTGAATATCAACTAAATTTACTAAAATTCTGCATCTGTAACCAAAAATCATAAAAAAATTCAAAAAGATTTAGTTTAATTTCACCAACATTTTTTCAATTTCAGCTCCTTCTACTAAATCTTATGAAAATCCAAAAGAATCGAAGTGAATATCAACTAAATTTACTAAAATTCTGCATCTGTAACTAAAAATCATAAAAAAATCAAAAAGATTTAATTTAATTTCACCAAAATTTTTTCAATTCCAGTTCCTCCTCCTAAAAATCTTAAGAAAATCCAAAGGAATCGAAGTGAATATCAACTAAATTTACTAAAATTCTGCATCTGTAACTAAAAATCATAAAAAAATTCAAAAAGATTTAGTTTAATTTCACCAACATTTTTTCAATTTCAGTTCCTCCTCCTAAAAATCTTAAGAAAATCCAAAAGAATCGAAGTGAATATCAACTAAATTTACTAAAATTCTGCATCTGTAACTAAAAATCATAAAAAAATCAAAAAGATTTAATTTAAGTTCACCAAAATTTTTTCAATTCCAGTTCCTCCTCCTAAAAATCTTAAGAAAATCCAAAAGAATCGAAGTGAATATCAACTAAATTTACTAAAATTCTGCATCTGTAACTAAAAATCATAAAAAAATCAAAAAGATTTAATTTAAGTTCACCAAAATTTTTTCAATTCCAGTTCCTCCTCCTAAAAATCTTAAGAAAATCCAAAAGAATCGAAGTGAATATCAACTAAATTTACTAAAATTCTGCATCTGTAACTAAAAATCATAAAAAAATTCAAAAAGATTTAGTTTAATTTCACCAACATTTTTTCAATTTCAGTTCCTCCTCCTAAAAATCTTAAGAAAATCCAAAAGAATCGAAGTGAATATCAACTAAATTTACTAAAATTCTGCATCTGTAACTAAAAATCATAAAAAAATCAAAAAGATTTAATTTAAGTTCACCAAAATTTTTTCAATTTCAGTTCCTCCTCCTAAAAATCTTAAGAAAATCCAAAAGAATCGAAGTGAATATCAACTAAATTTACTAAAATTCTCCATCTGTAACTAAAAATCATAAAAAAATTCAAAAAGATTTAATTTAATTTTACAAAAATTTCATCAATTTCAGCTCCATCTACTAAATCTTATGAAAATCCAAAGGAATCGAAGTGAATATCAACTAAATTTACTAAAATTCTGCATCTGTAACTAAAAATCATAAAAAAATCAAAAAGATTTAATTTAATTTCACCAAAATTTTTTCAATTTCAGCTCTTCCTCCTAAAAATCTTAAGAAAATCCATAAGAATCGAAGTGAATATCAACTAAATTTACTCAAATTCTGCACCTGTAACTAAAAATCATAAAAAAATTCAAAAAGATTTAATTTAATTTTACAAAAATTTCATCAATTTCAGCTCCTTCTACTAAATCTTATGAAAATCCAAAGGAATCGAAGTGAATATCAACTAAATTTACTAAAATTCTGCACCTTTCACTAAAAATCATAAAAAAATACAATGAAATGTAATTTAATTTCACCAAAATTTTTTCAATTTCAGCTCCTTCTACTAAAAATCTTATGAAAATCCAAAGGAATCGAAGTGATTATCAACTAAATTTACTCAAATTCTGCATCTGTAACCAAAAATCATAATAAAATTCAAACAGATTTAGTTTAATTTCACCAACATTTTTTCAATTTCAGTTCCTCCTCCTAAAAATCTTATGAAAATCCAAAAGAATCGAAGTGAATATCAACTAAATTTACTAAAATTCTGCATCTGTAACTAAAAATCATAAAAAAATTCAAAAAGATTTAATTTAAGTTCACCAAAATTTTTTCAATTTCAGCTCTTCCTCCTAAAAATCTTAAGAAAATCCAAAAGAATCGAAGTGAATATCAACTAAATTTACTCAAATTCTGCACCTGTAACTAAAAATCATAAAAAAATTCAAATAGATTTAATTTAACTTCAAAAAAATTTCTTCATTTCAGCTCCTTCTACTAAAAATCTTATGAAAATCCAAAGGAATCGAAGTGATTATCAACTAAATTTACTCAAACTCTGCATCTGTAACCAAAAATCATAATAAAATTCAAACAGATTTAGTTTAATTTCACCAACATTTTTTCAATTTCAGCTCCTTCTACTAAAAATCTTATGAAAATCCAAAGGAATCGAAGTGAATATCAACTAAATTTACTAAAATTCTGCATCTGTAACCAAAAATCATAAAAAAATTCAAAAAGATTTAGTTTAATTTCACCAACATTTTTTCAATTACAGTTCCTCCTCCTAAAAATCTTAAGAAAATCCAAAAGAATCGAAGTGAATATCAACTAAATTTACTAAAATTCTGCATCTGTAACTAAAAATCATAAAAAAATCAAAAAGATTTAATTTAATTTCACCAAAATTTTTTCAATTCCAGTTCCTCCTCCTAAAAATCTTAAGAAAATCCAAAAGAATCGAAGTGAATATCAACTAAATTTACTAAAATTCTGCATCTGTAACTAAAAATCATAAAAAAATTCAAAAGGATTTAATTTAATTTTACAAAAATTTCATCAATTTCAGCTCCTTCTACTAAATCTTATGAAAATCCAAAGGAATCGAAGTGAATTTCAACGAAATTCACTTTAAATCTGCACCTGAAACTAAAAATCATAAAGAAATTGAAAGAAATTTAATTATTTTTCAAAGAAATTTCGTCAATTTCAGCTCCTTCTACTAAAAATCTTATGAAAATCCAAAGGAATCGAAAGTGAATATCAACTAAATTTACTAAAATTCTGCATCTGTAACTAAAAATCATAAAAAAATTCAAAAAGATTTAGTTTAATTTCGCCAACATTTTTTCAATTTCAGCTCCTTCTACTAAAAGTCTTATGAAAATCCAAAGGAATCGAAGTGAATATCAACTAAATTTACTAAAATTCTGCACCTTTCACTAAAAATCATAAAAAAAGTCAAAAAGATTTAATTTAATTTTACAAAAATTTCATCAATTTCAGCTCCTTCTACTAAATCTTATGAAAATCCAAAGGAATCGAAGTGAATATCAACTAAATTTACTAAAATTCTGCACCTTTCACTAAAAATCATAAAAAAAATACAATGAAATGTAATTTAATTTCACCAAAATTTTTTCAATTTCAGCTCCTTCTACTAAAAATCTTATGAAAATCCAAAGGAATCGAAGTGAATATCAACTAAATTTACTAAAATTCTGCATCTGTAACCAAAAATCATAAAAAAATTCAAAAAGATTTAGTTTAATTTCACCAACATTTTTTCAATTTCAGTTCCTCCTCCTAAAAATCTTAAGAAAATCCAAAAGAATCGAAGTGAATATCAACTAAATTTACTAAAATTCTGCA